>QLTV01002773.1:309-10974 GCA_003457575.1 Thermophis baileyi | reverse complement strand
TGGGCTGAAGAAGATCTGCAGATGTTTTCAAATTTTGATGAATATAGGAGAGAGAATGATGTCAACTGGCAGGTGGTAACCATTGTTCAACAGCATTTACAATCACTCACAGAATCTTTTGGTCGTTATTACCCAAAGGAAGAAGATCCCAGACATGGCAATATGTGGATAATAGATCCATTTGCAGCAAACATTGAAGATAGCAATTTAAGTATGCATGAAAAAGAAAGCCTCATCGATCTATCATCCGATGACAGTCTCAAAGCTAAATTCCAGTTATCCATATCAAGATCTCATTTCTGGCTCTCCGTAAAAAGTGAATACCCATTGCTGAGTGAAAAAGCAATGAAAATTTTGATTCAATTTTCAACAACATATTTGTGCGAAAAGACATTTTCATCTGTCACAGCAATTAAAACACAGTACCGGTCTCGGCTTGAAATAAAAACGACTCTCCGTCTTGCAGTAACGTCATTGGAGCCAAAAATCCATAAACTTATTTCAAACAAGCAGGAACAAATATCACACTAAAAATGTGTAATACTTAAATAAGCTTCAATTATTTTGTAATAATTACACTAACTTTAATAATTTTGTTACAATTAAAACAACCTTTAAAGATTTTGTTATGATTAAACAAGCATTTACAATTTTGTTATAATTAAATAAGCATTTATAATTTTGTTATATTAAATAGGTGCATTTCATATTAATAAAATGGAAGTTCTCTGATCATTATTTTACAAATGTATTTATCTTTTTTTAACAAGTAAAACAACCTTTAAAGGTTTTGTTATGATTAAATAAGCATTTATGATTTTGTTATAATTAAATAAGCATTTATAATTTTGTTTTATTAAATAAGTGCATTTCATATTAATAAAATGGAATTTCTCTGATCATTATTTTACAAATGTATTTATCTTTTTTTAAAATTCATATTAGTGGTCTGCGGGACTTAAAATTATGAATTAGGGTCCGTGGGACTTAAAATTATGAATTAGGGTCCGTGGGACTTAAAATTATGAATTAGGGTCCGTGGGATTTAAAATTATGAATTAGGGTCCGTGGGATTTAAAATTATGAATTTGGTGGTCCGCAGGATTTAAAATTATGACCTTGGTGGTCCCTGAGGTCCAAAAGGTTGGGGACCCCTGCACTGTGGGACAACTCGCCACGGCCAACTCATTGCAGGACAACTCGCCACAGCCAACTCGTTGCCGCAGAACAATTTAGCAATCCAATTTAATTATTTTAATTATTTTAAATTTTAAAAAGTAATTAGTTTCATTTTAGTCATTCCCCTTTCACTCTGTCTCTCCTTTGGCATCCTTTCTTTAATGATTCTATTCCACCATTTCTTTGATATTAGTGTAACTCTTGTCCCACAGTGAGTTGGCTGGTGGTGAGTTGGCCGGGGCAAATCGTCCATTGCAAGTTGGCTGCGGCAAATTGTCATATATCCTTCCAAAAGACCCAGGGTGACGGCCAAGATTGACAGCGGGCTCCTCCCTAGATCCCCCAAAGTTCTGGGGCATTCCTCACGCCACCCACTCCCCATATTACCTGCAGTGGACCACAATGGGGGTGTGGAGGGGTCGCTGATGTAGGTAATGTCTGTGCACGTCCTGGATAAACCGAAGCAGGTTCCCTTTACTGTCCGGTAGGCCGCTGCAGGAAGAGTTCAAGGGATGAATGAAAAGCATAAAAATTGAGTGAATGAAAGAAAAATACCATATATAAACTTAATAGATGAGATATTCAAATATTCATTCAATTTATATATTCATTGCTTCATTCATTCATTCATTTGTACGTGGTTTATTCCTTCTTTCATGCCATCATCTATTAAGTTTATATATGGCATTTTTCTTTCATTCACTTAATTTATATGCTTTTCATTTGTCCATTTCAGTGTATATGTGGTTCATTCATTCATTAAATTTATGTGCCTTTTTCATTCCTTCATTTGTTAAATTTATATGCATTTTTCCATTCACTCATTCATACATGTTTTTTTTCATTCAGTCGTTAAGTTTATACCATAGGTTTCCTTTTCATACAAATTAAATTTATCTCAATTTTTCATGTATTTCTTTCTTACATTTGGTATTTTCTTTCATTCCTTCACTCATTTTTATTTGCTGTTTTCATCCGTTCATGTGGTTTTTATGTATTAAATTTATATGCATCTTTTCATTCATTCACTCATTAAATTTAATGCATCTTTTCATTCACTCATTAAATTTAGATGCATCTTTTCGTTCATCACTCATTAAATTTAGATGCATCTTTTCATTCTCATTAAATTTAGATGCATCTTTTCATTCATTCATGCATTAAATTTATATGCATTTTTTCATTCATTCATATGTAGTTTTTTCATTTGTTACATTTATATGCCCCTTTTCATTCATTCGTTTATTAAATTTGTGGGGTTTTCTTTCCTTCATTCAATTTATACTGACTTTTTCCATTCATTCATTTATATGTGGTTTTTTCCATTTGTTACATTTATAGGCACTTTTCCATTCGTTCATTCATTAAATTTACGTGGTTTTTTTTTCCGTTCGTTCATTCATTCCATTTATATTCATTTTTGTTTCATACGTTCGTTCGGGTGGGATTTTTTCATTCATTCATTCAATACATAGGTGCTTTTCTCATTTTTTCATTTTGTTTTCATTCATTCATTCATTCATTCCACATGCTGTCCATCTTGCTTTCCATAGTGACTCCAGATGGTTGGTCCAACAGTTTCGATCAAGCCAGTTCCTGAAGCCCATAGAGACCATCTGCTGCCCCCAAACCAGGCTGGCCCACCCACCACCCCACTGCTCTATGGGGCTCTGGCTGGCTCCTCCTCTTCCCACCAGCCCCGGGTTATGTACAGCTCCGGCCAAGAGGAAAATTGAAAATGGATGACAGTCCGTTTCAGACTCTGATCACGGAATTGCAACGTGATCATCCTCTCCAGGTGGGTGGGGGTGGCCTTCAGGCTGGTGAGGACCAGGGTGATGGGGCCGTGGACCATGGGCTGGCCTCGCTCTGTCGGGAAGTATCGTACCACCTTTTGCTGCCAAGCCAAGATGGAGAGAAAAAAATTAAGGGGGAGGCAATACCGAGAGTCCCCTCCAAAGCTGGGGTACTGGGGAAGATTTCTGCTTGTTCATATCAGGACGCCAAGCTCCATCCTCCTCAGCCGTTGTTCTTCTGGCTGGGGCTGAGAGGAGCTCAGAAGATGGAGAGAGAGAGAGAAGGTTGCACGCCGAGGCCGGTTTCGAAAACCAGACTGCAGAGGTGTAGAACTGGGTGGCTTCTCATCCTGTCAACCCCAGCCAGGAGAGCTAAGGAGGATAGAAGTTGGGAGTCCTGATCTGAACAAGCAGAATCAGAAAGCCCTGTTCAGTTATTGCCGATTCGGAGGAGGAGTGTGGGGTCCTTGGTGCTCTCTAAGTTTGGTAGTTTTCTTGCAGATGTTTTATGACCCGTCTAGGGAACATTATCAATGCTAGATGGAGAAAGGAGGGGGGGAGGGGGAGGAAAAGAACTGTGGGGCCTTGGTGCTCTTTCAGCTTGGCTTTTTTTTTTTTTGCAGATGTTTCATGACCCAACTAGGTAACATTATCAGTGCTAGAAAGAGAGGAGGAAAAGGAGGATTGTAGGGTCCTTGGTCCTCTCTAAGTTTGGTAGTTTTCTTGCAGACGTTTCATGACCTAGCTGGGTAACATCATCAGGGCTAGAAGGGAGTGGAGTTTCTGGAGGGGGAGGGGGAGAATAACTGTGCGGTCCTTGGTGATCTCTGAGCTTGGTGGTTTTCTTGTAGACATTTCATGACCCAACTCAGTAACATCATCAAGGCTAGAAGGGACTGGAGTTTGCAGAGGAGGAGGAGGAGGAGGAGGAGGAGGAGGAGGAGGAGGAGGAGGAGGAGGACGACGACTGTTGGGTCTTTGGTGATCTCTGAGCTTGGTGGTTTTCTTGCAGACGTTTCATGACCGAACTACGGAACGTCATCAATGCTAGTTGAGAATGGGGTTTGGGGAGGAGGAGCAGGAGCAGGACTGTGGAGGTCCTTGGTGATCTCTGAGCTGGTTGCTTCCTTGCAGACGTTTCATGACCCAACTGGGTAATGTCATCAGGGCTAGAAGGAACCGGAGTTTGCGGATAGGGAGGATGATGAGGAAAAGGGAAAGAGGAGGTGGAAAAGGGCAGGGGAGGAGGCAGTGTCCCCCACCCACCCTGGTTCCTGGCAAAGGCCTGAGTCTGACCCGTCTCTGCCCCCAAAGCAGAAGATGGCACCCCACTTCTAAAGTCACCCTCTCCTGCTTGATAGCAGCTCTCCACCGCAGCCGATCAAGGAAAGTTTTTAATTGATCTTTATTAAATTTATACGCCATGCATCTCGCCGTCAAGTCACCACCCCGGGCAGCTTGTTCGGAACGTCCAAAGCTCAGAGAGGACCAAGGGTACGCCGGATCATCAACCCATCCCTGTGCTGCCAGAACTTTGTCTGGATCACCAGACTGCCGAGAAGCCCGGAGGCTTCCGAGCAAAGCCACAGCCAACGACAACCAACCCACCTTCTCCATCTCCTGCTCTGACACCAGCATGACCACCAACAAGACTTTCTGCTCATAGATCATCAGCCAGAAGTCCGATGTGGTGCCCACCAGCGGGGCCTGCGTGGTGATAATGGTGGGGCAGTAGCAGGAGAGCTTCTCGATACGGCTGGCGTTAATGTAATCGTCCTTGCCCGATTGAAGGATCACTCGGTTCCGGTCGTACGGCATGATGTCCTGGTGCCGGTTCTTCATGGTGTAACAACGCGCGATGGCAATGGATAGCCGTCGCGCGTCCTTCTCCTGGGCGTCCTGAAGCTCTTTCCAGATATTGTCTAGCTCGCTGACTGTGACCGGCACGGGGGTCTTCTCCAACTGGGACACCCTTTCCTGGAAACGTTCTAGCTCGGATAGGAGGCGCGAAAGACGCTCCGGTTTCTCGTACGGGTCGTTCCCGATCAACTGGATGGCTTTGGGCTTCAAGCCGTCCTTGGCGTCGGCCTTGGTGGGTTGAAGGAGGGGCTGCCCGACAGGCGCCTTGGGACCTCCGTGTTGGCTCTCGGGGCTGGAGGAGAGCAGGTCGTCGGTGGAGGAGCTGTGGCGCTGGAAGGGGACCTCGGAGGCGGCCTGGGGCAGGGACAGAGGGATGGGAGTCAGTGAGGAGGAGGGCATCTGAGAGGGCAAGAGGCAGGGGGGGTGGGAGGGTCATGGAGGGGCGAGAGGGGACCGGTGGGGGAACATCCCCTCCAAGAGGACTCGGGGCAGGAGGAACGTGTCGGAGGGGAGGCTGGCTAACCGGAGGTGGCGGCTGAGGTCCTGCCAGTCCTACAGGGACTCCTGGGAGTTGGGCCGACATTGGAGCAAACGCAAGGGGGGCTCCCACACCGGGAGAGTGAAGGGGGACCTGCTAGACAGGGCCCATCATGCCTCTTGGGGCCGGGGCAGAGAAGGCCAAGCTGCCTGAGTGGGGCGGCAGTGGGTCCCGCAGTGGCAGCTGATAATGTCGAGGTCCCAGCTGGAGTGGGAGCTGCCCTTGGCTAGCGGGATGTGTGGGGACCGGATTCGGGAGCGCCAGTCGGCCTGGGGGCTGGGACGGGTACAGCTGGGGGAAGGCCGGCTGTGACAGCTGGGTCTGGGGCAGGAAGTGAGACAGCTGCTGCTGCTGCTGTGGGGGCAGCAGGGTGGGCATAGTTTGCAAGCAAGCCGGGCAATCGGAGGGTGGATGGAGTGATCCCTGTGGTGGGAAGTCGGGTTGGGGCTGCGTGCCTGAGAAAGGAGGCAGGAAGGGCACCGTACTTGCCGGGACATAGGCAAAAGGATAAGGGGCAGACCCCGCCCCCCCCAAAGCCCCGTTGAGGAGGCCTTGCCCACTGGGGGAGGGAGCCAGACATCCCCTGCGGAGCCATGCAACTGGAGATGGGGGCTTGCAGGCTGTCCACCGTGGTGGTGGCAGTCTGGACACCCTGCGCATGCAGTGGGAAATGAGGAGCTACGAAGTGGCCAGGCACCGGGGCCACTGGCCTCATGGCCAGAGGGGCGGGTGGCCCTCCTGGCAGCACCCCACTAGATGGTGCCAGTGGTCCGACCCCATAAACAGACCCCAGGGCAGGACGAGACATTGGTACGTGCTGTGGAGATGTCCTTGGGGGTGGAAGAGGTGGACCGGGATCCGCCGGCTGGTGTGGGGCGAGGACCGGGCCTGGAGCAACAGCAACCCTCGGTGGGTAGACCTGTGAATTTGGCAAAGGGGACGCCACAGAGCTGCGGGGAGCCAGTACGGGGAAAAGAGCTTGTCCAGAGACGGCGGACATCCTGGCCGGCTGGTACGGCCGGGGAGGGGGTCCGTTGATCGGGAACTGGCCAGGGTCAAAGGGTGACCTGAGAGGGAGGACTCCCCCAAAGGCCTTGCCCGCAGGACCCCTGATCCCCGCAGTGGGCAAAGGTAGCTCGTTACGTAGAGCGGCCAGGGCATCAGCGGGGAGCCGCGCCAGGTGCGCTGCCAGGACTTCTGGCGGGAGGCTGCGCAGCTCCTCGGGCAGGTCGGCCAGCGAGATGGAGGCCAGTCCCAGAGGTTCACAGGCCAGTTCTGCCTCCGAAGCCGCCTTTTGTTGGACAGGTTTCAAGGTGGTGGGCCAGGCGGGAGTCTTCTTCTTTTCCCTGTTGGAAGAAGCACAGAGACGGAAACAGTGAGGCTGAGCACGGAGGTTCGGCGGGGAAGGTTGCTGCGAGAGTCGGAGCTGGCCACACTTGCTCAGCCTGACCGACCGTGCAGGGGTGTTATTGGATAGGACTAGGACAACTTGCTTTAAGAGGGTTGGATGTCCACTCCCAGAATCCCCCAGTCAGCATGCTTTAAGAGGGGTGGGCTTCAACTTCCAGAATTCCCCAGCCAGCATGCTTTAAGAGGGGTGGACGTCCAGTCCCAGAATCCCCCAGTCGGCGTGCTTTAAGGGGGCTGGACTTCCACTCCCACAATTCCCCAGCCGGCCCCCTGCTTTAAGAGGGGTGAATGTCCACTCCCAGAATCCCCCAGCCAGAAACACTGTTCGAAAGGAAGTCATCCCGTCACGCTTCCGTAAAGAATCGCTTACTTCTCTACGATCTGCTGGCGGGCGGTTTCGGCCGTTTTGCAGGCGGTCTGCACTTTTTCCAGCAGTTTCGCAACTTTACCCTCCAAGTCGGCGTAAAATTCTTTCCCTTCTTGCAACTTCTTCATCAAGTCTTCGTAGGCTTCGTACGAAGCCACCAAGGTCTGGAGGGTTGTGTTCCACCTGGACGGGGTGAAGGAACGGAGGAGTGAAAAAGGACGGATGAGAAGAGTTCTCAACTTACGACCGGTCCCTTTCGTGACCGTTCAACGTTCACGATGGACCTGCTCGGGACTACGGGAGGTTGTCCTCGACATAGGACCACAAATTGAGGCCAGATTTTCTCTCGCTAAGTCTCATCGGACGACCTTCCCGGCCGCCGTTTTTAAGAGAGTCACCGGGTTAAGCGAAACTGAGCTTCGCCCCTTGACTTTGCTCGTCGGAAGGTCACCCAAACAGGATCGCAGGACAAAGAGTGAATACGATGCGGTTGCCAAGCGTCTGGATTTTGATCCCATGACCACGGGGATGGTGGGACGGTCGTGTGAAAAACGACCCTAAGTCGCTTTTTTTAGTGCCACTGTAACTTTGAACGGCCATTAAATGAACTGTTGTTAAGTCGAGGATCTGTATCTGCAAGAAAACCCCACAATCCTTCCTCTTCCTCTCTCTACACCCCCTGCCTTCTAGCACTGATGATGTAACCTAGTTGGGTCATGAAACGTCAAGAAAACCACCCAGCTCAGAGAGCACCAAGGACCCTACAGTCCCCTTTTTCCTCCTGTTTCTCCTCCTTGTCTTCTTCCTCCTCTACTCCACCAACTTCCCTCCCTTCTCACACTGATTTTGTTCCCTAGTTGGGTCCTGAGACGTCTGCAAGAAAACAACCAAGCTCAGAGAGCACCAATGACCACACCACTCTTTTCCTCCTCCTCCCCCTCCTCTCTGCACACCCCAACCCTCCTAACACTGATGTTGCCTAGTTGGGTCTTGAAACGTCTGCAAGGAAACTGTTAGATAATTTTTCTTTTTCTGTTGTAGAAAAATAAATCAGAAGCTCTCACAGTTGACTGCATTTGCTGAATCAAATAACTTCTTTATAATCTTATCAAAATATTTACAATACCATACTTTCTTCTTTTCAGCAACATATCATAATGAAGTCTTCACACAGAGAGATACAGAGACAGACCTGAGACTGGAAAACATGTCCAGCTTCAGGCTTAATTCTTTTGCACAGACTCAGTAGCACTTTACTCACATTGGCTGACTGAGTTACCACATGACTCTTCCTGCTCATGAATATCCCAACAGAAACCACCAAACTCAGAGAGCACCAAGGACCACTCAGTGAGACGTCCACGCGAGGACAGGTCTTAAGTGGACATGTTGACGTCCTCCCACCTCCCAGAAAGAGTTGAGGGGTTCTTCCTAACCATTCATGCTTCACTGCCCTCAGCCGAAGCACCGTCTTATCCTGCCCGCTGCCCTCAAACTCACTTGTGCTCCACCTCGGCCAGGATCTTCCGGACGGTGGCGTACTTGACGTTGGCCTCCGTCAGAGCTTTGAGGATGTTCTCCTGGGCAGCCAGGTTCTGCTCCAAGTAGACTTTGATCTGGTCGTACTTCTTCAGCTGCTCCACAAAGAGTTTCTGGAACAAGAGGGAGGCAAGCTGGCTGGGGGATTCTGGGAGTTGAAGTCCACCCATCTTAAAGCATGGGGAATTCTGGGAGTTGAAGTCCACCCGTCTTAAAGCATGCCAGCTAAGGAACTCTGGGAGTTGAAGTCCACCCATCTTAAAGCATGGGGAATTCTGGGAGTTGAAGTCCTCCCTCTTAAAGCATGAGGAATTCTGGGAGTTGAAGTCCTCCCATCTTAAAGCATGCCAGCTAGGGAATTCTGGGAGTCGAAGTCCACCCTTCTTAAAAGTGACCAATTTGAGGAACCCCGCTGTGGAATCCGGCAAGGACTTCCTTGTCCCCTCTGAACCTCCACCGCACGAGGACCTTACGTCCAGGCCCATCCTAAGCCACGGTTACATCCCGGCTTCTCACCTTCATCTCGGACTGATTGGTGGTCACCAGAGAGGTGGTGAGGTCGTCCTTCTGGATCATCTCGCGGAGCTAGTGCTCCAGGGACACCCGCTGGTCTCTCATTTCCTGCACATTGGCCAGCAAACACTTGACGTTCTGGATGGCTTGCTGGTCATCTGCAGGTGAGACCCGAGTAAGGTGTGGGGGGGGGAGGGAGTATAGGGGGTGTCAACTATCTATCTATCTATCTTGACCTATGTCTATTTCTACCTCTGTCTGTCTATTTCTACCTATCTACCTATCTACCTACTATCTATTTCTACCTATATCTACCTACCTATCTACCTATCATGTATCTATCTATCATCTATTTCTACCTATCTCTCTCTCTCTCTATTTCTACCTCTATCTATCTATCTATCATCTACCATTTCTACCTATCTTTTCTACATCTATCTATCTATCTATCTATCTATCTATCTATCTATCTATCTATCTATCTATCTATCTTCTATCTATCTATCTATCATCTATCTATCTATCTATCTATCTATCTATCTATCATCTCTCTATTTCTACCTATCTCTTTCACTCTCTATTTCTATCTATATCTACCTATCTTTTCTCTCTCTTTCTACCTCTTTTCTACCTCTATCTATCTCTCTATCTCTCTCTCTCTCTATCTATCTATCTATTGTGGCCCGCCAGCATCCCATGCAGTTGATCATGGATCCCGAGGACGATGAGGCGGTTGTGGCGAGGTACCATAAGCCCATGCACCTGGCACCCGAGTCAGAGAGCGAGGAGGTTGGAGAAGACTCGGTGCCAGAGGCTGAGAGTCAACCAGGGCCTTCTGTACCTCCTGAGGAGCACATCAGGGCCGAAGAAGAGGAGGAGCCTCTTCTTCTCGATGCTCGGGCATGCAGGGCTGCTAGAAGACAAGAGTGGCTACTCAGGAGGAGGTCTCCTCGAGAGTAGAGCTGCAGGCTAAGTGGCCACACCCTTAGACTATTTAAGCCCTGACCACGCTTAGCCTCGTTGCATGAAACAACGTTTATTATTACTCTTGATCTTTGTGACGCCAGTCTGCTCGGTTCTTGTTCCAGTACGAGTCTTGTTTCCTGCATTCCTAGCTCTGGGAGTATTGCCAGATACAGTAAGACCTGCTCATTATCTCTTGGACTCCGGCCAGCTGTTAAGACTGTACATTAACAGCTGCGGTTCGAAAAAGACTCTTCTGCCTTTATTTTGTTTTCAACGACTCCTAAGAAGTTATTAGGAGACCTTTATTATTAGTAAACGAACAGTGTTTTGCCGTTTGTGTGTGCGTATTATTGGTGGCTCGTCGCTGGGGCAGAACACTATCTATCTATTTCTAACTATCTTTTCCACCTATAGTTTCTCTACCCTACCCCCTTTTGCTCTTCTAGCACAGAGACAGAGAGAGAGAGAGAGAGAGACAGAGAGAGGAGAGAGGAGAG
>QLTV01002766.1:19892-30430 GCA_003457575.1 Thermophis baileyi | reverse complement strand
GAAGACCATCTCAGAGACAGGCTCGTTTGCGGCCTGCGTAACAGTGAATTACAGCAGCGTCTATTCGCCATGGAGAAACTGACTTTCAAAGAAACATTCAAGGAATTCAAGGAAGAGGAGGNGCAGTTTAAGAGATAGCTGTGGGTTAGAACTAAAGTTTAGCTCAGTTTTTCTACAACTGATTGCTGAAAGTTTTTAGAAATCAAAGATCAACAGACTTTGCCTTCTAGAGAAGGCAGGTTTATACCAATTTACATTAAACATACCATTATACCAATTTACATTAGTGTCAGCATTCCAGAAGAACCAAACTCCCATAAAAAACTCCGAGACAGGCATTTTCTCAAAGTTCCCCTTTATTAGAGCAGGTATACTGACACATCTGGGAAAACTCGAATCTGAGAGTTCCGGGTTTTCCCTCAGTAAATCAAAACCTGAAGGCATGGCCAGCGACACGGCGAAACAACGCTTTCTTCGGGGGCTCCTGAGGGATCGTTGATATCGCAGCCATCAGGGGGTCTTTTTTGACCGAAGCCATCCTGTAGGGACGGTGAACAAGAGAGGCACAGACCAGCAGCACAGGGAAGTCACAAATTCCCTGACTGGTTGGAAGAAGCCTCTCAACCGGACGGTTGCGAAAATGGCCATTGTGAGCCGTTACGAAGCTGAGGCGACCACAACAGAAGCGCAGAAGTAAAAGGAAGTGTGGATCGTCTGGGTGAGATGCCTGCTTTTCTTTAAAATATATGTTTCTTTTCATAAACTCCTGGAAATAGCTAAAAGAGGAGAAAACGGCACAAAGATAGGAGGTGAGGGTGGGCGTGTGTCTGCCTCTCTACCTCCGGTAATACAGCGGCGAAGAAAGCAGGCGGGCCCAAATTAAAGAAGAAAAATTTTAATGAATTAGCAGAACTGATTTGGAGAATAAGAGAATAAGAGCAGAAAGCCTGATTGAGTATTTTTAAATTTTTCATCTTTAATTGAAATTAAATCAAATTAAAGTGATTGAATGAACTATTTTTATAAAACTTTTTCTATTTTTCCCACTTGAAAATGAACTATAGTGCCATCTAGAGGCACCAGTGAAATTGACAATTAACTAAATAAATTAAATGAACAAGAACAAGAATGACCTTGATAATGTCTGCTGAACTGATAAGAAATTGCTTTGTCTAATAGAGAGTGGAACACTGAGAGCTTTGTTTTTAATACTAGCTGGAACAGTGCACCTTTTGAAGTTTGTAAAAGAAGAAGAAACAGGAAAGATTATAGACATCTTCCATTTCGTTTTGTTTTTGGGATATTTTCCCCTTCCTCATTTTCCTTTTTCTTTGTAATACTTTGACTTGGACACAAGAGTTTGAGTAGTTTGCTGTTGCCAGTGGCTGGTAAAGTGAAAATTGGCTGGTGGGTGGACCCAAATTACAAAGTTTACTATTTTTTAAAAAAAATATATACAGAGTTCTGTTTTTATTTTATTTTTTTCTTCCTCTTTTTTTATATAATTGCTCAGATTGAGTCTTCTTTTTTCTTTTTCTTGTCTTTCTTTTTTTTATATAGATATTTTCTCTATTTTTTTGTGTTTTTTTCCTACTCAATTCCTCACTAGAGGCAATTCAGATTAAGGTAAGAAGAACCTGAAGAGCAAGAAGCTATCGTGAGATTTGGATTTGGATTACAACTGGCGTCATATTTTTTTTTCTTATTTTTTTCTCTTTGGCTGGTTGGTTCCTTTTCTTCTTTGCTTTGCTTTATTATATTGTCCTCCCAACGGGGTGGATTAAATATTTGGATTACAAATCACATTTGGATTATAAATCTGGTGGATTATAAATATTAAGATAATACTAAGACGTCACAAGATGAAGAAAACAACAACACATCTGCCTTCAGCGTCCTCTTCAACAACTTCTAGCCCTGCGGCTCAGAGAACATTGGATACTATGGCATATCAAGAGAAAACCAACACTATGCAACTGGAATTAAAAAATATGATACAGGCTTCACATGAAGACTTCAAAGAAAGAATAGGCAAACTAGATGAGAGAATGGAAAAAGTAGAAGGGGAGTTAAAAGATGTCAAGGGGATGATGGAAAAAAATGAACAACGAATACAAAAAGTGGAAGAAAAAGCAGAATTAACAAAAAAAAGAGTGGGAGAGCTGGACTATAGACTCACAACAACCGATAAAACTCAGGAAAAACAATTATTTCTTTAGAAATGGATCATGCAGATTACTATCTAAGATTTCAAAACATGGAAGAAGAGAAAGGGGAAAATTTAGCTGAGATAATGGCAGAGTTGTTGGCGGAAGCAATGGAGGATACTAAAGAAAAGATATTAAATGAGATTGATGAGATATTCAGAGTACATACTAGATATGCAATGAGAAACAAGTTACCTAGAGAGGTTCATGTAAGATTCACCAAGAAAACAATAAGAACAGAGATATTACAGACAGCAAGGAATAATTCAATAAAATACAAAGGTAGAGAGATAGTGGTGTTGAAACAAATGCCTAGAAGAGTCAGAGATTTGAGAAAACAGTATCAGTTTTTGACAAAATGCTTAATCAAAAAAGGAGTGAGCTTCAGGTGGCTAATACCGGAAGGAATATTGGTGAATTGGCAGGAACAAAGACACAGACTAGATTCGTTAGAGAAAGCTGAATTATTTTACGATCAATACTTGGGGTCACAAGAGGAGGAAAGACTGAGAGAGGAAAGAGAGATTAGAGATCAGGAAGAACTTATGGAAGAAAAAAACAAACAAGAGAGATGGTAAAGGAACGAGAAGAAAGAGTAACAAGAGAAGGGGCAAGGTCAAAGGACGTTAAAGAACAAAGAGAGACAAGAACGACAAGATCAGCAAAAGCCATCAACAAGTAAACTATGGAAGAAGAAATAAAAGCAATATCGATAAATATAAATGGACTAAATTCTGCAATAAAAAGGAAAAGAACTTTTAACAAACTGGATAAATTAAAAATGGATATAATATGTTTACAAGAAGTCCACATTAGAAAACAACACAAAAAACTTTTGGAACACTCAAAGTTGGGAGAATTATACACCGCACTGACTCATCAAAGTAAGAGAGGCGTAGCATTGTACATTAAAAAGACATTAGAATCTAAGCAAATATTTGCCGATGAAGAAGGGAGGATTTTAATGGTGGAAGTAACAATGGACTATAAACAAATACTTTTAGTGGCAATATACGCCCCAAATGACAATCAAGAAGATTTTTATGGAAAACTACACAGGAAAATAATAGAATTTGAGTATGAAAATATATGCATGATAGGTGATTTTAATGCAATAATAGAAGCAGATCTGGACTATAAAACTACAAAGACAAATAAGAAGCCGAGGAAAACTCTTCCAAAAGCTTTCTTCACAATGGTGGAGGAATTAAGCATTCAAAATGCTTGGAGGGGAAGATATCCGAAGGGAAAGCAATACACATTTTATTCAAACAGACACATGTCATGGTCTAGAATAGACATGATGTGGATGTCAATTGACTTACTAGCTAATATACAAGACATAAACATTGAAGCAAGCACATGGGCAGATCATAATCTGATCACAATTACATGGAAGGGACAAAAAAAGAGATCAAGATGGACATTAAATCAAACAATACTAAATGAAAAGGAGTTTCAACAATTCATGGAGAAAGAGCTGGTTTTCTTTTTTAGAGAAAATAAAAAAGAAGACACTTCATTACAAAATGTGTGGGATACAGCTAAAGCATATATCCAAGGACTGGCAATGACTTATTTGGGAAAAAGAAATAAAAAGAAGAAACAAACTCAAAAAAAAAATTGGAAGAGGAGTAAAATAAATTAGGGATGGAATTACAGAAAGATACACGAAATAAGATTAAAAACCAAATGCAAGATTATTGATATTAGAGGGACATGATTTACAACTGGGTTGACATGCTTTTTTATGGTAAGGGAAGAATAAAGGAAGATGGTTGGCATATAAAATGAAAAAGGAGAAAGAAAAAAAGTTAATTAATCAAGTAATGGATGAGGAAGGAACTGTATGTTATCGGAATGAGGAAAAGAAAAAAATAGTTCAGAATTACTATGAGAAACTCTACAAACAAGAGAGAGTCTCAGGAGAAAAGATAAAACAATACTTAGAAAAAGCTGAACTACCCAAAATACCAGAAAAATTCAAAAAGGCATTAGAGGAAAGGATAACGATATGGAACTAACAGAGGGAATGAAAAAACAAAAGAATGGCAAAACGCCGGGCCCAGATGGATTACCAGCAGAGTTATATAAAACACTACAGGATGTTATAAGCCAGTGATGGCTGTTGTGGCCCGCCAGCGGCCTGTGCAGCTGGTAGCTGATTCAGACAGCGAGGAGGCTGGTGTGGTGATTCGCCAGCGGCCTGTGCAGCTGGCACCAGAGTCAGACAGCGAGGAGGCTGGAGAGGGCTCGGTGCCAGAGGCAGGGATTCAGCCAGGGACGTCAGAACCTCCAGAGGCTGCCATGAGTGCAGAAGAAGAAGAAGAGGAGGAGGAGGAGCCTGTTCTCAATGCGCGTGCGCGCAGAGCTGCCAAAAGGCAGGAATGGCTCCTGAGGAGAAGGACTACTCGAGAGTAAGGCTTGTGGATACTTGGCCACTCCCATAGCCTATTTAAGTGAGGAAAACGACTGACCAATTTGTAGGAAACAACTTCGTTCATTCCACGTCTTGTCTTGACTTCAAAACTCCTGTTTGGCTCTTGTTTGAAAAGCGTCAAGTTTCCTGCAAATTGCTTCCAGGCATTTTGTCAACAACAGTAAGATTGTGTGGATTATCTACTGTTATCAGAAAGACTCTTCGTCAGACTTTTGTTCTTTTTGCTTGGACTATTGCTGGCTGTTAAGAAGGTTAATTAACAGTGTTGCACTGAAAAGACTGATTTATACTTTCATTGACTTATGAACAACTGCTAAGAAAGTTCATTAGTAGTTGTTAATAATAAAACAATGTTTGTTCGGACGCTGTTTGTGCTGTGTTCCTTGGTCCGGCAGCTGGGTCAGAACAATAGCGAATCTTTTGCTTGTGTGCCAAAAGGGCGTGTGCACGCGCAATAGCGCGTGCGCGCATGCCCACACCCATAATGCAATGCCCTCCCCCCCACGCCTGCGTGCACAACCCCCCTGCGCTGCCCCCCGCGCATGCCTCCGGACTTCCGGTAGGCCCGTTGGGCCATTTTTCGTCCTCCCCAGGCTTCAGGAAAGCCTCTGGAGCCTGTGGATGGAAAAAAACGGGCCCAACGGGCCTACCAGTAGGCCCGTTGGGTCCATTTTTCGCCATCCACAGGGTCCGGAGGCTTTCCTGAAGCCTGGGGAGGGCAAAAACAGCCTCCCCCGCCCTCCAGAAGGCCGAAAATCAGCTGGCCAGCACGCACATGCACTCTGGAGCTGACATAGGGCAACGCCTCGCGTGCCCTCAGATATGGCTCCGCGTGCCACCTGTGGCACGCGTTCCATAGGTTCGCCATCATGGTTATAAGCAATACAATGCTGGAAGTATTTAACGAACTCTTGGTAGAAGCGAAGATACCAAACTCATGGATGGAGGCAACATGATTCAGCACGTAACATCCGCTCCATTCCACCCCACAACCAACGGTCAGGTCGAATGAATGGTCAGGACTACAAAGGAGGCGCTCAAGCGGATGACGACTGGGGACTGGAATCACTGCCTGGCGAACTTCCTCCTATGTCAACACATGACTCCCAGTACAACAACAGGTCGCAGCCCAGCAGAGCTGAGGTGGGGCCGTCGGCTCACAACGAAGCTCGACCGACTTCACCCAGACAGAGTAGCAGCGGAGACGGCTCAGCCAACCCCCCCCCCCAGGAACCTACAGCGAGGTGACTTGGTCTGGGACAGGAACTATGGGAGAGGGGCACTGTGGGTGGCAGCTAGAGCAACTAAGGTAATGGGTCCCTTGTCATATGAGGTTACTCTGGGGAATGATCGTACAATCAGACGCCACATTGATCAGACCTGCCAAGAAACCCGACCGGAGATGCCACAAGCACCAGTGCACTGCTGGGAAACCACGCAAGCCCCATGGTCTCGTGTGCACATTGACTTTGCGGGCCCTTTCCAGGGGCAGGTGTTCCTGATAGTAGTGGACAGTTATTCCAAGTGGTTGGAAGTGGCACCGGTCTCATCGATGACAATGACCAGGGCAGAGGTGGGTTCCTCCCGGTTCGGACCGGTTCTCCCGAACCGGTACCAACCCGCTGGTGATGTCACGATGACATCACAGAGCCGGTTCGGTCGGTGCCGGTCCGTGGGCACCGCCATCTTTTTTTTTGAATTTTTTTTGAGGGTTTTTTTTTTAATTGTTTGGAGGTGAGGTGGGGCCACTGGCTCACCATGAAGCTCGACCGACTTCACCCAGACAGAGTAGCGGTGGAGACGGCTCAGCCAACCACCCCCCCAGGAACTTACAGCCAGGTGAATTGGTGTGGGCCAGGAACTATGGGAGTGGGGCACCTTGGGTGGCAGATAGGGTAACTAAGGTTACCCTATCTGCCCCTTGTCATATGAGGTTATTCTGGGGAATGATCGTACAGTCAAATGCCACATTGATCAGTTATGGCGTCGGCAGGCCAGGCCAGTCCCGGGTGAGGACTCTGAGGCGTTATCAGACCCACTAGAGAACTGTTTTCCTCCAAGTTTGCCTACACCATCCGTGGCTGCCTCCGGAGAAATGGCAGTACCAAGGGCAGTAGAGCCGCTGCCACTCACGGGCGACCAAAATGGCCATCAAGACTCTGTCCAATTGGAGATGGACAATACTCCACTTAAACAGGACTCTCCAGTAACATTGCGGCGGTCCACCAGGATCCGTGGGCCCCCAGCCTATCTCAAAGACTATGAATACTGAACAGACTGAGGATAAGAACTATCCTAGGGGGGAGGGGTATTATGTATTGAATATATATAGTTGTGTTAAGCCCTGCTAAAGTGAAACTAACCTTTAGATGACCCTAACTGTTAACTCCAACTGTTTTGGAGGGAAACTGAACATTCATATTTGGGCGGGTTTTTCAAGTATTATGATTGGTTAAGACACTGTGGGCCCAGAGTATAAATTACAGGCATTGCCTGCTGTTCCTCAGTTACAGTTTTAGTCAATAAATGCTGTTGCATCTTTTTTAAAAAAATAGTTTTTATTTGAATATTTACATTTAAAAAAGCGATATAAAAAGGCATATACAAAAAATACACTGGTGCCTGGAGGCTGTGAGGGTCTGGATGGGAATCAACAGGCTCAGACTTAACCCAGACAAGACCGAGTGGCTGTGGGTATTGCCTCCTAAAGACTATGTCGACTGTCCATCCTTGGTTCTGGGGGGGGGGAGAAATTGTCCCCCTCAGAGCGGGTTCACAATTTGGGTGTCCTCCTAGATTCACAGCTAAGATTAGAGCAACACTTGGTACCGTAGCTAGGGGGACCTTTGCACAGGTTCGCCTGGTGCACCAATTGCGACCCTACTTGGATCAAGAGGCTCTCCTCACAGTCACTCATGCCCTTGTCACCTCACGGTTAGATTATTGCAATGCGCTCTACATGGGGCTACCCTTGAAGAGTGTTCGGAGACTACAGTTGGTCCAGAATGCAGCTACGTGAGCTGTTATGGGTACACCTAGGTACACCCATATTACACAAATTCTCCATGAGTTACACTGGCTCCCTATTGGTCTCCGGGCACAATTCAAGGTGTTGGTTATTACCTTTAAAGCCCTATATGGCTCAGGGCCAGGCTATCTTCGAGACTGCCTTCTACCACAGAGCTCCCAGCGACCGGTAAGATCCCACAGAGTTGGTCTCCTCCAGGTCCCGTCAGCTAAACAGTGCTGGCTGGCGGGTCTGCGGGGGAGGGCCTTCTATAAAAAGACATATACAAAAAAATAGACAAGACATAACAACATAATACAAAATACACTACACAACCTCTAGGGTTATAATACAGCATTTCATATCGACAAGTATCTTATGCTTATATAATCCTATTTGTTTACATGGTTGATTGCTATTCCTTGGTACAATTATAATATTTTAACATAACTAAACATCGTAATATTTTCATTTTTATTTACATCCTAATCAAACTAAAAAAAAATCATCAGTACTAATTTAATTATTTGCTAATTTGATTTCTCTTTTCAAGCCAATTGTACAATTTACTCCAAATTTCATAGTATTCTGAATCCTCTCTCATTTAGTTCCATAGTCATTTTATCTAGTTCAGCACAATCAAGGATTTTCCTAATTATTATATTTTCAGTGGGTGTATCGATTTGTTTCCAGTACTGTGCAAGGCTAATTCTGGCTGCTGTAAGTATATGCAATATGATGTAATAGTATTTCTTGTCCATTTTCAGGTCCAGTATTCCCAGCAGAAATATTTCAGGTTTCAAATTTATTTTTTGTTCAGTGCTTTCCTCTAACCATTTTTGAATTTTACGCCAAAATTTCTTTATGACGGGGCAGGTCCACCACATATGATAATATGATCCAATTTTGTAGTTACACTTCCAACATTTAGGAGATAAGTTTGAATACATTTTGGCCAATCTCGCTGGGGGTAAATGCCATCTATAATACATCTTGTAAAGGTTTTCTTTGTAGGCGGTTGCTTTTGTAAGTTTATAATTTTTATTCCAAAGTCTGTCCCATTGTTCCAGAGTTATATTATGCCCAAGGTTCTTGGCCCAGCTAATCATGTTCCCTTTTACTACTACTTCCTCCATTTTATAACTTAATACAAATTTATATAATTTGGTTATTGTTTTCCTTTCTTCTCCTAATAAAATTTTATCTAATTCTGATTGTTTCCCTTGTATGCCAAATTGTTTTCTATCCTTATTTAATCTTAATTTGTTTTAATTTGAAGGTATGGCCACCAATCAATGTTTATTCCTTGTTGCTCCAATTTCTGGACTGATTTTAGTTCTCCTCTCTCATCTAAAATTTCTGAGTATCTAACCATTTTATGAAGGTCTATTATATGTGGGTGGGTCATTGCTTCCATGGTCGATAGCCAGTTCAGAATCTTCATGTAATGGTTCTTTTTGATTTTTATCCAAGTTCTAAACAGTGAATCCCTAACCATGTGTCTTTGGAAATATGAGTGTGTCTTATTTTTCTCATCCCAGAGAAATCCATGCCAGCCTGCTTGTAGATTGTATCCTTCTAATGTTAATATTCTTTTATTTTTAAGTTGAATCCAATCTCTTAACCATGTCAAAACTGCTGCTTGATAATAAAGTTCCCACTCCGGAAGGCCAAATCCCCCTCTGTTCCTATTGTCTTGAAGAAATTTCAATTTAATTCATGGTTTTTTCCCTGCCCATATAAATTTAGATGTTATTTTATTCAATTGTTCAAAGTATTTCTTCTCTAATTTAATCGGTACTGTTTGGAAGAGGTATAGCAATTTGGGTAGTACATTCATTTTAATAGTTGAAATCCTACCAATTAGTGAAATTTGTAATTTATTCCATTTTTCTAGATCTTTTTCTATTCGTCTTACCAATTCATTATAATTATCCTCCTTGATCGTACTACATTTTGCTGATAATAGAATTCCCAAATATTTAATTTTCTTTACAATTTGGATTCCCATTTTCTCCTCTAATTCTTGATTTTGTATACTAGTTAATTTTTTAGTTATTATTTTGGTTTTCCCTTTATTAATTTTAAGGCCTGCTACTTTACCGAATTGACTTATCTCATTCAGTAATGTGAGTCCTACCTCTATTGGCTCTTCTATAATAAATGCGAGGTCGTCTGCAAAGACCTGTACTTTGTATTCTTGTTCTCTAATTTTTAGGCCTTTGATCTCCGGATTCTGTCTAATTTGCTGCATTAATGTTTCTATTGAAAAAATAAATAATAATGGGGATAGAGGGCATCCTTGTCTTACTCCTTTTGATATATTAAATCCATCCGTTATTTCTCCATTTAAGATTATTTTTGCTACTTGGTTTGAATATATTGCTCTAATTGTTCTAATATACTTTTCACCAAAATTCATCATTATTAATTGATTAATTAGGAAATCCCAATTTAAGTTGTCAAAAGCTTTTTGTGCGTTGAGGAACATGAGTGCTACTGGTTTTCCCGGATGAGATTCGTAATATTCTAGAGTGTCCAATATTGTTCTTATGTTATTTTTTATTTGTCTGTTAGGTAGGAAGCCATTCTGGTCCGAATGTATGATTCCATTAAGTATGGTTTCTTTTTGTGCGTTGAGGAACATGAGTGCTACTGGTTTTCCCGGATGAGATTCGTAATATTCTAGAGTGTCCAATATTGTTCTTATGTTATTTTTTATGTGTCTGTTGGGGAGGAAGCCATTCTGGTCCGAATGTATGATTCCATTGAGTATGTTTTTTAACCTTTCTGCTAATATTGTCATGAATATTTTATAATCAGCATTTAGCAGCGAGATTGGCCTGTAATTTTGGATCTTTTGTTTCTCTATATTATCCTTCGG
>QLTV01002757.1:0-12820 GCA_003457575.1 Thermophis baileyi | reverse complement strand
GGGTGCCTGGAGTTCAGCCCTGCCCCCTTCCGACCCTCCCTCCCTCTCTCTCTCTCTCTCCCTCCCTCCCTCTTTCTCTCTCAATCTCCCCCCCTTTGTCTTTAATCATCAGGAGTTATTTGTTTAGCTGCACAAAGTTTCCTTCTGAGACTTTTTGCTAAATTGACTTATTTGAGAACAACTTCTAGAAATTATATGGAATCTGTCTGTGAAACACAACAAAATAGATCTGGTGCCTGCATTCTTTTTGCTTTTCTGGCTTTATTCTCTGCATAATCCATTTCAAACATTAAGACTGCTTTACACTACATTTTATTCTATTTTCCGACTGTCTTTCTTTCTGTTCAGCACAGAAATACAATTTAGATGCAGGCTGATTAACTTCTCTATCATCTCTGCCATGATTCTGTGGACAATGAGCAAGATCTCTGATTCCATCTCTGATTTCTAGAATACAATCTGGTAGTGATTTTGCAGACAATAATAAATATTTCTTTTTATGTACTTATATCTTTCCCTTTAAGAGTCATTCTCATTTCTTGCATTTCATTTACATGCTAATTAGGTTCTCATTTCATGGCTTCTTTAAAATAGTCTTTTTTAAAAAGCATGGTCCTTTTCTCATGTGAAAGATATCCAAGTATACTTGGACCGATCTAGATTACATAGATGTACAAAGATTGATTCCTATACCCCAAGGCAAATTATTCCTGCTGCTCTATCATCTGTAGTGTTTAAGATGATTGGATCCCACTCTACATTCATGGGTCTTTCTTTGCCTAGAAAAGTAATGCCTCATGGTCTCAGAAGTATTTTCATCTTGAGAGATCAAATAAAATTTCTACTTCTTCCAGCTTCTACACAGATTACAGTTTTTGCATTGTATTCATTATTTTGGACCTATACCACTATTGATTGAAATGCTTCTGAGAATATTTCATAAAAGGGAGACTTAACTTAAACAAACAACTCTTATCACTTTGAAAAGAATAAAGCTTGTTATAGGAAATAGTTCCTGTATATGTTGGTGTATGAGACAGGGAGGAAGGAGAGAATGTAAAACATATATACCAACTATCTGTGAACAAGAGCTAGAGAGCAAGTGAGCTGGGAAGTATGAAGAAAATTCATAGAGGTTATACTTCAAAAGGTGAGAAAGAGATAACAAATAAACATGGTAGTTGTTACTAATTTATTATCTAATTCTGACTGCTCTATATGGTCAGGAGGCTGTCAGAAGCTGGAGAGTCAGTGGAATTTAAATCCCATTTCCAACATAATTGATTATTCATCAAATTACCTGCCATGGCTGAAGATCCTGAAGATTGAATTTTCTGCCATTCAGCTTTCTGCTATGTTGTTGGCCAAATGTCATGGCATGTAGAGCATGTGCCACAGCATACATTGCATTGTATATACTGTAACTATGACTGGTCATTCTCATTTCAAAAAAAGCCCCAGGAAGGTGCTCCAATTTCTCCTTCCCTGTACAGACATCCTCTGTTTCCTCATTCTCAGATGGATTTAGAAATACACAACCAAAAGCTTGTTCCCACACATTTTTGACAAAACCATCTTCTTTTGAGGAGAAATGGTTTCTTGTCTGGAGAAAATGTTGGAATCCTGTAATTTCACTTGAGTAAGTTGCAAAGGTCAGAGCACCGTGGAGGACTTGGACATCCCAGCTTTTCTGATAAAAGAATGATGCAAGACCCATTTGGGAAGCCACGATCCACACCTTACCTTTAGGCTTTATAGAAACTATTTCCATTTCAGGTAGACGAAACAACCATCTTACATTTAAAAGATTATTATCATTGAGTATTATAGCATTGGCTTTGCTTTTAACAAGAAGGTGAAAGGTTTCAACAAGCCATTTCAGATTATCAAAAAAATTGTTGATGTAAACTGGTCTGAATTTTTCTAAGAAGGCAATGCAGATGCCATGGAGAGGAAATTCTGAAAAGATTAGCTGGTCAAATTTTGCTCCAAGTATTCCAACCCAAGTCCACCTGAAGTACAAAAATAGTTTAATAATCCCTCTGTAGTAAAGTTCTTCACCTGGAACCATGGGGTAGTAGAAATGGCTTTCATATTGGGAAGAGCCAGTTGGAAACTATGGAAGTAAATATATATATATATATACAGGTAAATAGAAAAAACAGCAAGATGAAATACACAATCTCAAAATAAAATGTATGTCATCTCTAAATAAAGAGCTGTGGTGGTGCAGTGGTTAGAATGCAGAATTGCAGGCTCATGCTGCTGACTATTGATTGACAGTAGTTCGGCAGTTCGATTCTCACCAGATCAAGGTTGACTCAGCCTTCAATCTTTCTGAGTTCAGTAGAATGAGGACCCAGATTGTTGAGGGCAATATGCTGACCTGTAAACTGCTTAGAGAGTGCTGTAAAGCATTGTGAAGCAGTAGATAAGTCTAACTACTACTGCTAATGCTAAATTAATAGTTTAAAAATATGTCAGCATATGTTTTCACATAATTTCTGTGGACAGTATGTTAAAGAGACCATAGTGTTCCATTCCAGATCTACAATTCTATGATAATCTGGATTCCTGCCCCTGAATTTGGTTCCATAAAGACCCTGACCTCCAAATCCTGGGGACACTGCTACCTGGTTCTGTGGAGCCTGAAATCAGAAAGCAGATGAGGTCCTGGACAATATCACACCTGTACACCCTCTCCTGGCCAATCACCGTAATACTCTCTGTGGTTCATGGAGGAGCTGAGGGTGCTGAAAATGGCCAAGTTGGGTAGGGAGTCAGAGGAGGAAAGCAAAGTATTAATCCAACTGGAAATGGGTCAAAGCTATATTAAGACCTGCCTCGTGGTGCGAAGAACAGCAAAATACCAGCGATTATTGTGACTTCACAGTGTCACCCAGCAGCCCTGTTCAATGTCACCAGGTCCTTCCTCAGGAAGGAGGGCTCAGACAAACATCTGCAGACACACACAGGAGTGTTTGTGAAACACCTACTGGAGAAAATTGCTCACATTCACTCTTAGTTGGACTCCAAGCATCCATTAGAGAAGCCCAGGGAACAGACATATCCTGGAGCAGTTATATTCCAATGGACCTAAGGAAATGGACAGGGTCCTTAGGAATGTCAACCCAAGTACTTGCTTGTTAGACCCTTGTCCCTCATGGTTAGTAAAACATGTCACTGAAAGAGTAGTTCTTCCCAGCACCCTTTCATAGAACGTGGAATCAGAGGTCATAATTGCTAAAAATAAAACAACTTTGCAAACAGTGCTTACACTCTGAATGAAGTGTAATGAATACAGTATGATTGTCGTTTGGGTGCTTCACAATTTGTGCACTTTTAGAACCATTGCTGCATCCCAAGGTCATGTGACCACCATTTCACTTTGCTTCCAACAAGCAGAATTAATGTAGCATGCAGAAGTGAAATCCTATGTCATGGTAACATGATGTCTCACTTAACAACCATGGTAATTTGCTTAACAACAAAAGCAGAAGTGAAGTTGTAAGTAAGGGATAGACATATCGTGTTTCAATTACTGATCATGGTGCTTAGTGATAGGATTTCCAGTTCCATTTGTGATTGGTAAGTGAGCACTTCATGTAAGAGGAGAAAGTCCTCCTTAAACACCTGAATGAATGGGAGAATATATTAATAAAATAAAATAGAAATAAATTAAAAGCAGAAACATTACATAGGAATTTTTTCTCAGCATATTAGCAACACATGATGTGTAACAGTTAATCTTTGAAACTCAATAATACTAACACCAAATTCTGAAACTGATTTTTAACTTTATGCTATATTAAAAGTACTTCCTTAAATATGATCATTGGAGAAATATAAACAAAAGTTAATTATATTTTGAGGTTTTGCAATTCCATACATCTGGAAAGACAAAGCCTTACCTGTGGAACTTTGTAAGTCTCTAATATATCTGCCATATCACTAGCGATTCCTGGATCAACAGTCCCAACAATTGATATGAGTTTGTTCAGGGTGCCACACTTGTAATTGGGAAAAAATCTGTTCTGGCTAGAGAAAAGTTCCATTTTGGCATGATAACCAGCATACCTATCATAGATTCTGAAGCCCAAGGTGATATTAGGTAAGAGCTGGACGTCTTCATTGATCTTCTTCACAGCAAATACCATGGTTAAGATATGCTGATAATATTTAGTCAGGATTCTGCAACAGGAATTAGATACTGTATTCTGCATCTATAAAGGACAATGAAACTAACCCCATGAAAAAAATAATCTCTCCTTCATGTTAACTGATTAAAGGTTAAGTTCTATCTAATCATTTAGAAGATAATACTCACTGTTTTATGTTTTTGTTTTTATACCCTTACCCAATATAAATATTGTGGAATTATTTTTAAAGGGAATAATAACTTTCCCCCTCTCTTTGCTATTTTAAAATAATTCTTATGTGAAGCTGACCAGCATCATTACCAATCATGTAGCATGGACATTAGTTTCATACACCTATTTTTTTATACTGGAGGTGTTTTCATTTTAATTTAAGTGACTTTAAAGCATAATTCAAAACTTTTTGAATATTAGAACCTCTACTACAATTAAACTAAAAATCAAAGAGTTTTCCTTCCCTAACAATATCTGTAAAAATAGGTGATAATAATGTGATATTTATAGCCATGGTAATCTTCAATGTAATGGAGAAATTGGAAATTAAAAATGAAGTGGTCTAAGAAAGGCAGAATGAGGATTTTACCAATAAAAGAACATTGACAGCAAAGATGTTTGTGTCTGGACTCCCGTACTCCCCAGAAAACTGTATTATTCTATATAAAACTATTATTTTACATAAAACTAAAATATTCTATATAAAACTATATTAGACTATATTATTCCTGTAAGAATGTCACATTTACTGAGATAAAATATTCTGTATCTATGACCAAACTACATTCCAGTAATTCAGTGCAATTTCACATTTAATGAAGTCAGTTTTATAATATGGTGCTATAATTCCCAACCCAAGCAAAAGAAGTGATGGCTGGAATTCCTGTTTTGTCTGAATTGAGTACCCATAAAATTTGGAAGATTAGTTAAATTCTTAAAAACTTGATTTAAGGAATATAGGTTCTTCCTGTTTTCCCCTTCAAATGCAAGAAAATAATTTATAAACTGAAAAATATCATTCAATTAAACATTAATTCTTATTTTTAATCATTGTAACAAAATATGTCATGCAGAATAAGTACTATATAATGTAATCTAGATTAATAGAAAGAAAATAATGTCTTACAGGGATTCACCCACAAGAGAATGATGGGGATCTTCCGCAAAATGTCCGACATCTGTAGTTATGAAAACAAAAGAAGTCATACCACCAATGAGTAGGTCACCTGGCTGGAAATATTTGTGATCAATTGGGATAGGATCCTGGATACTACATTTTATTGGTTGTGTCTTGCAAGCCATATGTGGCAATATCAGTAGGAGAAGATTCAGTATCATCATAATAAATATTAATCTGTTTGACAAAGTTTATCTCATTGCCACAAAATTCTCAAGAATACTCAAAATAGGACGAGGTTGAACTAAATCTCTCTGTTCCTCACATAAACATAATCTTAGAATGCAAATGGCTCTGAAAAAAACATTCTGATTATTTTACCTGTCCTTACATTTTTAATTATCTATTTGTCCATCAGCACTCAGTGCTAATTTTTCCAAGTACAATAATTTGTCAGTCAGGGCTTTGAGGAACAGCAGAGGTAATAACAGTCTTTTTTGACAATTATAAGAGGAAAAGAAAATTGCAACCTTCAAATTATTAATGAAATAGTTAAGGTGGGAATGAGCCAATAATGTCATCATATAATGTCAGAAAAGTGTTTGAAGATAGTAATGGCAAAGATGGAGATATTCATGCTGCATTCAGAAAACAGGCCAGCATCTTTACCATCACCATTACCTGAAAGAAATTTAGAGAATACAAGAGCATGAACAACCCCACCTCTTTTAACCTCTGTACAACAAAGTTCATTTTTTTTCTCTTCGCAGTTGCCTTGACAGTTGCAGTGAGATCTTAGGAAAAATTCTCTTTTACTTAATGATGCACTTGTCTATTATCATGATAGAAAATGCAAAGTAATGTCAATGTTCATACAAAGAGGATCTTAAAACAGGAACTATAAATTGAGGTCTCCATAGTCCTTAAGTTTCTGTTTCTCTTCTTTTAAATTGAAGAGATGTGCTTGTGTTTTAATTCTTGTCTCCATCAGAGTAGTATTTCATTAAGACGGAGTTTCTAACCATACCAAGTGGCGATATTTCAGAACTTGAAATGTATTTTTATGTTTCTGAGCAGAAGGCTTCCTAAATGTCAGCATATAGCTACTGTAAATTTCAACCACTTGAACATATTCCACCAAAGAAAACAGATCAAATTAACATTAATCAAAACATTAATATTATCTAGAATAATTAAATATTATTAATAGTAAAGAGTAGAACTCTTTGGCTCTTTTGAAGATTTTTCTTATCTCATGTATAAACTGGGAAAAATGACTGAGAAAACCTGGTCCCAAATCATCACAAGATGAGCTTGTAGCACCTGGAAATGGACCTATCCTGAAAATCATCCAGTTCATGAGCTGGAAAAATGTAAAATATTATGTCCAGGGGAAAAAATCACGTTGGCATACATGAACAAAATATTCATATTCCTCAATATTTCTTATTACCAATTTGGCTCATTGCAGTAGCCCACTTATTGTCCAATCATCTTGTTTCCCCAATATCTGGCATACTGATGTCCAAGTTGGATGGTCTTACTTCATGTCACTCTTGTATTCAAGGTAGGCCAGTATTGTAACTACCTTAAAATTGCTTCCCAGCCCTTATTCATATATTTTGGCCATATTATGTATTTTTCTTGTCTCCATTTTATTTTATTTTATTGTAATATTTGAAAACTTGTAATTACATATGTAATATATAAAAGTATATATAAGTAAGTATGAACATTAATATGAATATATAAAAGTACAAGCATGGTTTTGAGTACATGGTATTTTACGAAATACATGGGGTCTTTAGGAAAGGGACGGTAGGCACGCTAGTGCGTTTATGCACACCCTTTACAGACCTCTTAGGAATGGGGTGAGGTCAATGGTAGACAGTTTTAGGTTAAAGTTTCTGGGGTTTGGGGAAGAAACTACAGAGTCAGGTAATATATTCCAGGCATTGATCACTCTGTTACTGAAGTCAAATTTTTTACAATCAACTTTGGGGTGGTTTACATTAAGTTTGTATCTATTGCGAGCTCATGTATTGTTGTGGTTGAAGCTGAAGTATCATTGACAGGTAGGACATTGTAGCATATAATTTTGTGTGCTACACTTAGGTCAGATCGAAGACGGCGGAGTTCTAAATTTTCTAGGCCCAAAATTTCAAGTCTGGTGGCATAAGGTATTCTGTTGCGAACGGAGGAGTGTAGTGCTCGTCTCGTGAAATATCTCTGGACATTCTCAATTGTATTAATGTCCGATATGTAGTGTGGGTTCCAGACAGATGAGCTGTATTCTAGTATTGGTATAGCAAATGTTTTATATGCTCCGGTTAGAAGTACAATATTACCAGAGAAGAAGCTGCGCAAGATTAGGTTAACCACTCTTAATGCCTTTTTAGCAATGCTGTTGCAGTGGCCTCTGGCACTTAGATCATTAGAGATGAGTACTCCAAGGTCCTTTACTGAGTGAGGATCATCAACAAGGCCGTGATCATCTAGTTTGTATTTTATGCTCTGATTATTTTTGCCAATGTGTAAGACTGAACATTTGTTGATTGAGATTTGAAGTTGCCACTTGTTTGACCATTCTGATACATAGTCAAGGTCTTTTTGAAGGGTAGTAGTATTGTTGGTGGTGTTGAATAGTTTTACATCACCTGCAAAGAGGATGCAGTTGCTTTTTATATTATCACAAAGGTCATTTATGTAAAGAATAAAAAGAGTTGATACAGGATTTGATAAAGCATTACCTATTTTGACCACTTGTTGCCTGTTTGACAGGAACGCAGTAATCCATTTGAGCAGGGGTCCAGAAATGCCATAGGATTTTACTTTTAGAAGTAGTTTGTCGTGTACCACTGAGTCAAAGGCTTTGCAAAAGTCTCTGTAAATTGCGTCTATTGCTTTGCCCTGATCAAGTTGTGTAGTCCATATGTTTTTACAGTGTAGGAGTTGTAGATTGCAGGATAAATTTTTCCTGAAACCAAATTGTTTGTGAGAGAGTAGGTTGTTGGTCTCTAAGTGGAGGGTAATGGATTGGTTAATGATTGATTCCATGACTTTGCAGGTGACGCAACATAAAAAGATTGGTCTGTAATTTTCAACTAGGCTGGGGTCTCCCTTTTTGAAGATAGGGATGACCATGGCTAGTGACCATAGGTTGGGTAGGGAGCTGGTCCTGAAGGATTTATCAAAAATTATGCTCAGTGGTTCTGCTAGGGTAGTGGAAAGTTTTTTTAAGAAGTAGGCACATAGTCCATCTGGTCCAATGGATAGAGATGGTTTTAGATTGCATAGAGCCTTTCCAACATTGTCTTCTGTGAAATCGATGTGTATTAGATCATTGTAGCCGAGGTGGCGCAGTGGTTAGAGTGCAGCACTGCAGGCTACTTCAGCTGACTGCTAGCTGCAGTTCGGCAGTTCAAATCTCACCGGCTCAAGGTTGACTCAGCCTTCCATCCTTCTGAGGTGGGTAAAATGAGGACCCAGATTGTTGGGGGCAATATGCTGACTCTGTGAACCGCTTAGAGAGGGCTGTAAAGCACTGTGAAGTGGTATATAAGTCTAAGTGCTATTGTAATTGTTTGTGGTTCGACTAGGAAATATTGGACATAAGTTGTTGCTGTTAACAAAGACTGAGCCAAAGAATGTGTTAAAGAGGTTGGCTTTAACGGTTTCATCATTATAGTCTTTATTGTTAGGTCCTTTTAGGGGTGGGATGGTTCTTGTCTTTTTAAGTTTGTTGTTTATGAAATTGTAGAATGCACGGTTGGATTTCGTGTGCAGGAGTTTTTCCTCTTGATTGATATGATAATTGGTGCATTCAGTCTTTATTTGTTGGCATAATTTTTTGTAGCGGCTTTTGAAGTTGGCTGTGTAGCCAGTTTTGTTTTTCCGCCAGATCCCATCATTATGATAATTTTTGTAAGGGTGTAGGTTGAGACAAAAGTCTATCATGCTGTGATCACTGCTGGAAAAGGGTTCTTTTATTTGTAATCCATAAATTGAATTTGAACTGTTGCAGAAGATGAGATCAAGGCAGTTGTTGAGTCTAGTGTTGTTGGTTACTAGTTGATCCAGTCCCAGATTAGTTACAGCATTGTACAGGGTTGAATGTATAGGTTCTGTTGTACATTCGTTAAGGGACCATTTAATAAGAGGTAGATTTAGGTCACCAAGAAAGATGAGAGGGTATGGGCCGGAGGTTGCCCACGTTAGAAGTGAGGTTAACTTATTCGCATGTTCGATGTCATAGTCTGGGGCTCTGTAACATAGTAGAAATTGTAAGGTGGTGTTTAAAGATAGCTCACAGATGACGGTCTCAGGAAGAGCAAGTTCGTGTGTAACTTGGATGTTTTTTAGATTTAGGGACTTTTTGTAAAAGATAGCAACACCGCCTACTCTTCAGAGTTCTCGATCAGACCGATAAACATGATAGTTTTGTTCTACAATAATGGAGTCAGGGAGGGATGCATTCAGCCACATTTCGTAGACAAATATAATGTCAAAAGTGGTCGTGTTTAATAGGAGGAGGAATTCAGGCATTTTATTTACAAGACTTCTTGCATTAAGTAGCTTGCATCTAAGGTCAGTAGTACCGGTAGTAGTGGCAGTAGGAGTGGCAGGTAGTGAGGTAGTTAGGTCAGTAGGAGTAGTGAGGTAGTTAAAGTTGTTAGTGGCACTAGTAGTGGCAGGTAGTGAGGTAGTAAGGGGCGTGCGTGCCTGGTTTTGGATAATGTTGAGTTAGATGTTAGGATGTGGGTTGTGGAATTTACTTTTGATACAGTCTGCACAGTAGTCTATATATAAGTCAGTCTCACCATTGTTTTGATATCTTTTTAGATCTTGGCGGAGTTCACGGGACCGGATTCTTTGTAGAATGGATAGGTCTGGTCTTGAGTGAAGTTTCTTGTAGTTAGTGTTGGTTATTTCTACTAATATTTATTTATATTTCTCTTTTTCCCTCCTTTAAAGAGAAACATGTAGCCCAGTCAAATTCCAACTTAAGTATCTTTTTGAGACCTGTATCTTGACATGAACTTGCAATTTACAAATATTGTGGGAATTCATCGACATTATTAAGAAAATATGATAATGTATAGATCTATTTTATGAACACATGAGGTTGTAGAAGCAGATGCATTATGCTGAGAGTTTATTCTTACATAAAGACAGTTTAAGTTGAAAGTAGTCAGCTCTGGTTGATCCAGGATTACCCTGAGATGAGATGGGTGGCAAACAAATTTAATAAATAATAATGAACATATGTTGATCAGTGTATCTACTGCAATAATACAGAAGTTATCTGTCATTGTGAGCCCTTTCTAGAATTTATTTTTATTTAAAATCCTCAGGAACACTCTCCCAAATTAGAATTGCCTTATATATGACCCAAAATTATTCTTGTATGTTACGACTTCACTTCTTTGGAAAAGCTTACTTAACACTGCTGTCACAGTTTGAATGTATATGCCAAACAATTCATTTAAATGATTGTTGAAAATATATACACCCAAAGCTTTTGCAGGATGCATGTGTGTCTGTGACTGTGTCCATGTCTGTCTGTATGTGAGTGTCTTGATTGGAATAGAACAGCTTGTTTCCAACCCCACTAACGGGAGGGAGCCATTGCTGGTTCTTCTCTTAACCCATTATCCTCCTTATCTACTAACTGAATGAACTCCAGAACCAGGAAACACTTTCACTGCTAGTCCCCCCTCCCACCATGCCCCTTTGCTCTTCTGGAATAAAACAAAACTGCATTTGTATTGCATTCAGATACCATGCAACCATTTGAAATGGCAATGGATGCCTCCAGCATAGCAAGTGAGGCAGTGTTACTCAGGCTGGCCAGCATTATCTTTTTTCACCAGTCTTCTACTTCTAGAATGTCACACTGATGCAACATAACTACATCTTCTAGTGTAAAGAGCTTGCAATCAATATGCCCTTTGAATGTAGTAATAGCTCATGGAGGAAAACATTGAACTTTGTCAGACTCCTTAGAAACCAACAGAATTTAGAACATCTGTAGACTATTCGAAAACTGAACCATCAGCAGATACTGTAGGCATTATTCTTAGCCTTAGCCCACTGAGATTTTAAATTAATGAGTGGTCATAATGTTGGTCCACAATGACCAACACATCATACTCCCAGAGAGATTTGCTGCTAGCCAGTGTCCCATGAATCTCCTATAAAATACAATAGCAATTGAGTCAAGACCCAATTATGCCATGATTACTGTCAACCCCTTAAGAAGGCACCTGCTAGCCAACCAACACACAAAAATGTACCTGTTCTTGAAGAGTTAGTACTGTGTCCCTATGGAATTATTATGCAATACAATGCTTTACTTCATGGGATCAGTATAATTCAAGTACTTTCTGGTCAATTTAAAATGTTATATCATCTCTGTCATTAAAATAGGTGCATGAGCAATCTTTAAAAAAACGATCTTAATAAATTTCTCTGATGAAGACCCGACAGAGTTAATATTCTATAAAGAATTTATCATTGTCAATATTTTTCTACTTCAGGTAGCAAAATATAAAGAATATATTATATTACAGGTTGTGACATATTTCTGCATTATTCATTTATTTATGTATTTATTATCTTAAATCACAATCTTCTTTAAAACAACTGAATAGTGGCTGATTAATGAAGACTTACCACAAAAAAATTAAGCTAGAATATATGCAAGAATTTTCTGCTCAACACATACGTCATAAAAGAATCCCTAGAGTATAAATATCAAGGATGAAGATAATTTAAAGGAAGTAATAGTAACAAGAGAAATAATGGAAAAGGGAATCTTTATGCTTATACTATAAATATTTTCTTTCAACTGTTCTCTCTGTTTAGCTGGAACAGCATCATTCCCAAACATAATCCATGTACATGCTTCATCATGCCTCCACAACCTTTTTTTATTCTGAAGTTGAATCCTGATTCTTGAAACAACTTGAATTCAATCCATTTTTAATAAAAACATGAGCTGCATTCTTTTAAAAAAGAATGCCCTCTTCATTTCCAAGGTTTTTAATTTTAATAAAAGAAGCACTAATTTGACAAAGCTTTTCTCATATACCAAAAACAACTCCTAATAATTTCACTCCTCCCAAATGAGTCAATTATTTGAAGTATGGAAACTTACCATGTTTCCCCAAAAATACAACCTATCCCAAAATAAGCCCTAGTACAATTTTCATGCCTATGCCTAATATAAGCCCTACCCAAAAAATAAGCCCTAGTTAAGCCCCGCCCACCAACTGGTTGTACGCGGTGGTGCAAGGCACATGTGTAAAAATCAAGCTAGGGCATGGGTGAGAGGGTGGAGCTGCCCCACAGGCCCCGCACTTGCTTACCTTAGGAACGCCACAGCCATGCCTTCTTCATCCCGACACCTTTCACACTGCTGCCTGACTTCTTCTGACACCGCTTGCAGCCACTCGTGGGTGGATGCCACATGGTGCATCGCACCGGTGCCACTGCTCATGTGAGCAATAGCACAACACGCCACACAGCCTCCTTCTATGACCGGCAACAT
>QLTV01002738.1:591105-602009 GCA_003457575.1 Thermophis baileyi | reverse complement strand
AATAATAATAATAATAATAATAATAATAATAATAATAATAATTCAAGTTGTATAGCCACACATCTTATCTAAGCAACTCTGGGTAGGTCACAATGGACAATTAATTGTGACTTCTTCAAGAAAAAAAATGCTGTTTCAAAGGGCTGCCTTCCTTGGTCCCACATGATGACAACATTTAATGGAGAAAACCTGGAGCACATCTGCTTGGCCCCAACATCCCAGGCAGGCAAAAATGTTTGAGCTAGGTGTTTCCTTAGGTCATATGCCATGAAGGCATTTATAGGTAACCATCAACACCTTGGATTACATCTGGAAGCCAACTGCCAGCCAGTGCAAATGTAGAGCTGGATATCATCAGCATATTGATGGTACCAAACTCTGAACTGATTGATGACCTCATCCAATAGTTTTATGTGGATGTAAACAGTAGGGAGAGAGCTTCAAGCTTTCAAATAAGAGGCTGGGGATGCAATTTCCCCTTCCCATCAACACCAACTAGAAGCAATAACTGAGGAATGAGGTAAAGCACTGTAACATAGTATCTCCCACTCTCAGTCCTTGTTGCCAGTCTGGAAGGACACCATGGTCAGTGGTATCAAAAACCACTGAGAGATAGCAATAGCACTTAGACTTATATACCACTTCACCGTACTTTACAGCCCTCTCTAAGCAGTTTACAGAGTCAGCATATTGCCCCCAACAATCTGGGTCCTCATTTCACCTACTTCGGAAGGATGGAAGGCTGAGTCAACCTTGAGCCTGGTGAGATTCAATCTGCCAAATTGCAGTCAGCCGGCAGTCAGCAAAAGTAGCCTGCAGTACTGCATTCTAACCAGGGGTGGGTTCCAACTTACCTTGCTGCCGGTTCGCTCCCTCCCACACCCCGCGCGCACACACATACGCAGTAACAAAAAATCCGGAAAAAAATAATAATAAAAAAACAAAGCCGAAAAAAAGATGGTGACCACATGCACAGTGCCGTAAATCGGCTTCTGTGCATGCTCAGAAGGAAAAAAAAATCCTTCAAAAAAAATTAAAAAAAAATTAAAAAAAAATTCAAAAAAAAAAAAAGATGGTGGCCCCCACGGACTGGCACTGACTGATCCTGTTCGGTGATGTCATAGTGACATCAACAGTGGGCTGCTACCGGTTCAGGAGAACCGGTCCGAACCGGGAGGAACCCACCCCTGATTCTAACCACTACACCACCATGGCTCTATAGATGACGGAGATGACGGAGCACAAGCATGGATTGAACCAGCTGCATCCCAGCTCTGCCAAAGATGATTGACAAGCATGTCAAATGCTTTTTCCTGATACATCTTGATTTGAAACAGGTCCATAATCCTTTTCTTTTTTCTGTTGTGTTTCATTTAATAAATAAAAGCAAAGGAAACAAACCAAAAACAGCCACATTTCCCAAGTCTGAGAACACAAACATCTGGAGGATCACTAGATAGTAGCAATGTCATACAAATATATTTGGTAAAAACAAAGTAAAACAAACAAAAACTAGTTTATGTCCTTCTTAGACCAGAGCAAGTTAAAAAAAAAATAGATACATCAATATCAAAACAGACTATAGCAGAAATAATTATTAAAACCTCTATACAAGATTAATATCAAACAACAGATAGACTTATTCCATTTGGGGCAATCATTTATAGAGATCCTATGCTCCTGATCAGCTAAGAGATCATGGTGATAGCCGTCCTTAGTCCTGCTTAAATACTGTGTTGTAATTGGGAAAATGTACACTATATGATATGAATGTTTCCATAAAAGGAGATGGCTTTGCAATACACGACCCAGTTTCAATTTTCTCCTCACCACATGCTGTTCTTCAGGAATGTCAGAAAAGAGTAGAAGGGAAACCATTACACTGGGACAATGTAAAAAGTCTTCTGGTATTTTCGGATGTGATATTAAAGAAATAATGGACAGGCATATTATTTTCTGATCTTTCTTTTTTGGTCTCACTGGAACACAGTGGAATGTAGTTGAAATAATTTTAAGGTCGATATCTTTGGCATGCTGCCTGTTCAGAATGCATTAAGATCAAAGCATTAGGTGAAAGTTCATAATGCCTTAGGCCACAACTAAGTGATTTCCACCAAGGAGACCAGGATTTATCTTGGAGACCCAAAACTATCAAGTTACTTGGTTTGAAAATTAATTTAAGTCATTAACACATTCTGCCTGTATTTTTTAGATTTAGTTATGCCCATTCCAGCCTCAACCTGAAGGACTGAATTTGAATCACATCATGGAATCAGAAATATTTTCCTTAGAAATTTTGATTAAACAGCCTCTAGCCATTCTATGACTTTACAGGCACATATTGGAAAGACATAAGATATTTATGTTTGGCCTCAGACACCAGAAATATAATCAGCTCCTTTTGTATAGAAAAAAAGAAACCTTAAGATAGAATACACACCCCTTTTAGCTTCTTTTTAAAATATTGAATTTAGGCCTTCCAAATGCCTTTAGGATGGAAAACAGCTCTTTTAATTTTTGCTGTGCATTGACCGAATAAATGTTATTGATTGATAGCTTTGAGATATGCGGAGAGCTGAAACCTCTTCAAAGATGCTAAAATAGAATCTTGTGCAACCAGAGGTGGGTTCCTCCGGGTTCGGACCAGTTCGCCTGAACCGGTAGTGACCTGCTGGTGATGTCACAGTGATGTCATGGAGCTGGTTCCATCGGTGCCGGTCCGTGGGCGCCGCCATCTTTTTTTTAAAAAATTTTTTTGGGATTTTATTTAATTTTTTTTGAAATTTTTCCCATTTTTTTTCTTCTGCGCATGCGCAGAAGCCGAGTTTCCGGCACTGCGCATGCGTCACCATCTTGTTTTTGGATTTTTTTGGGGGGGGGGAATTTTTTTTATTTTTCGGCACTGCGCATGCGCGCATGCGCTTTGCGTGCACGTGTCCACGAGGCGTGTCCACGCGATGCAGGAGGAAGCGAACCAGCAGCGAGGTAAGTTAGAACCTACCCCTGTGTGCAACCCTTTTGAAAGGAGATTCTACAAGGCAAGACTGACCTTGTGTGTCAAGTCTTACTTGTGTATGAATATTATTGTATAATATTTTAAGCTGGGCCCCCAATGGGAGGGGGGTATCATGCTGAAGGTGGTTTGAGAGAAGACCCCAACTTCCTCATGGTCTTCGTGCTCCTTTCTCCTTTTAATCTTTAAATGATAAATGTTCAGTATGACTGTGATTGTTATTACTGTTTTATCTTTTCATATTTCTGACTTTAATGTTTGTAAGCTGCCCAGAGTTACCTCTGGACAAGATGGGTAGCACATACATCCAGTAAATAAATAAATGCCAGCTTATTATTACTAAATCAGCTTAACAGTGTCTGTTAAGGGGTGAGGTCTCCCGTATGTTCCAAAATTGTTCTCCAAAAACAGCTGTTTTGAAGGCATATCACATATAGGCTTCCTCTGGGAAGTTAAGATCCCCCCCCCCCAGTAAACCATTGAAAAACCACAAATATATATCCTAGATTAAGCAAGTATGTTTTCCTGTGCCCTCCAGTTCACTAATTTCCAAAATAAGTATCTAGTCGTGCTTACTAGTTAACACTTAACTAGTGGTAAGTGTTGGACAACAGCTAGAGGAGTGAAATCCATCTCCTTTCATAAGTGTAGGGAAAAACAGAGAAAGAAAAATAACAGAGATATTTTCAGTGTGTGGTTTATGGCTTTGATCAAAACTGTTTCAAACGTGTGCCCACCAGTCAATATTTCATTTTAGCAGCTCAGATGGAGTATTGTGCCCTCCTGAGGCTTTCTTATTTTTCAGCTGTAATCTTAGTTTAACAATTTCAGTTGGGCTAACAAGGGACCGATACGGCAAGTTCTCCTGGGCTTGTCTGAGAGTTCTAGACTTGCAAGTATTCACTAGATAGATAATAAATTTCCATGAAAGGGCAGAGAGGGAGATTTCTGATTTTAACCCAATGTCTCTCATATGTTCAGATAAGAACATTGCCCTGAATGTTGTTTAAGTGTGAATGTCAGCCACAACAAAAGAAGATTCAGGATCTGGGGGCTTTCATTTTTAATATTTTTTAAAAAAATCTGTAGTAGTCAATGGCTTCTTTGTGTCCATTATCTCCTAGAATAGAGTTTCTTTCTATTGAGTTATCTTTTCCTTCTTGTTTCATAAGTTGGGCAGGATGACCTCCAAAGAGTGCAGTAAAGTTGGCAGCACAGCAGGAAGGATAGACCACTTTAAAAAGAAAGATAGAAATTAAAGGGATATGAAAAGGGATAACATAGTCAATAAATACTTAGGGAACCTAAAGGAAAATAAAAGCTAAATCAATTGATAGCCAGAGATAGATGAGATATGAGAGATAGAGATTATAAATAGAGATGATAGATAGATAGATAGATAGATAGATAGATAGATAGATAGATAGATAAATAGATAGATAGATCTATGAGTGGCTCAAAGAACATGGAAAGATACATGCTCGGCATTACAAGACAAGATAGAAAGACCTGCACATGGATTACAGAACAAACAAAAGTTCTGTATACAATATCATCAAGAGAGTAAAAGAATTGAAATGGAAATGGGCTGGTCACATAGCAAGAAGAACTGATGACAGGTGGACCAAGGCAGTCATAGAATGGATCCCACTTGATAAAAAGCGTCCACAAAAGGCATCGTTGGATCGACAACATCAACAAGTATTGCGGGCCCAATTGGCAAAAGAAAGCTCTGGTTGGAAACATGCGGAAGAGGCCTTCATCCTGCAGTGAATAGACATTGGCTAAAATGATGATGATGATGATGATGATGATGATGATGATGATGATGATGATGATGATGATGATGATAAAGATGGATGATAGATAGCTAGAGATAGATAGATAGATAGATAGATAGATAGATAGATAGATAGATAGATAGATAGATAGATAGATAGATAGATAGATAGATAGATAGATAATGATAGACAGACAGGAAGATAAAGATGGATAGATAGATGATAGTAGGTAGATAGAGATAGAGATAGACAACAGATGATGATAGATGATAGATTCTTTCCCTTCCCTCATGGTATCAAAGTCTAATATTTGTGGATGCAGCTTTGTTAAGTAATGGTGAATCAGTGGTCACATCTTTGAGAAAAGGAACCTTTGAAATTACTAAAAAAAACTGCTATCACCTTCATGATATAATGAAGCAACATGACACAAACAACCTGTTTCAGTTGATTGCTTGTGTGGTTGCTTCATAATTCCTTGCCAATGTTTGCCAATGAAAATCTGGTGTTATTTCAGCCAATTGAGGATCTGCCTGATGGAGTGATCCTTTTATATTTTGGTATGTAGTTATTTTCTTTTAGGGACGACTGAAATGTTTTAGATTAATGAATGCTCTATAATAAATTTGCTAGAGCTGAACAAGCAGTAAGGAAAGATTGTGATGGTTAAGACGAAGATTGATGGCTCATTTTATTATTTCTTCTGGACTAGTTTTCTTTTTTCCCCACTCTATACATGAGGCTTTTTTTTACAATAAGCACAGAATTTTATTGTTTTATTGTTTTACAGTATTGCCAGTCTGCTGAGATTGAAAGTTTCACCTATGCATCGATATAGCCCAAAACGAGTTACAGACTATCTGGGAGCTGATGATGAAATCCTGTTTTAGTTACCTGAAGATTAAAATGATAAAATTCTAAGAGAAGAGGAGGAGGAGGAGGAGGAGGAGGAGGAGGAGGAGGAGGAGGAGAACCAATTCCACAAACAATATATTTAAAACAAAAACAAGAAAATTCTGCCTGGCTTCAAATTGTCAAACTTTTCTCTGTTGAGCATCAATCTGAACCACTATTTTATTTCCTGAGTGCTAATAAAGGGAGATATAAATATAATGCATGCTAAGCAGGGTATCATTTGAAAGATGAAGTTTTGCTTCTTCAAAAGAGCCATTGTCTTGTTGAAGTTAGCCTGCAAGAAGCTGAAACACTCTAGCCTAAATGGAAAGGCGAACTCAGATTGACATGGGTGGAAAAGTAGACTTTTGCAATAGAGCAGAAAAACAAGGTTAAAGTTGCTTTGAGGGTGAGCGGAGAATCAAAAAGGGTGGTGGCATCTATTTCTGAGCTTGAAAAGTGATTGTCAACCAGATCTCATCATGAGTTTAGCAGTAAGTTTAGATCTGCCTTCTGTGTTACATCATTTATTCTTCCAGATATCTGGGGGAATGTATCATCCACTAAGAAGGACAGTTTCAGAGTTTCATGACATTGCCGGAGGAGAAGAAAGATTAGAAAAGTCCTGGCCTCACTCTTTAGCACCACTGTTTATAGTCTCCTTCTCTTTGCATAACCCCCTTCCAAATCTCATCCATGTTTCATCAGGGCAAGTGGTTAAGGACAAGATTTCTCCAAGTTTGCCTTTGTAATATTTATAGCACTACTCTGCATAGTCCTACTGAATTTTTCATTCAAAGATGATATGGGGAAAACAAATAGAATTGTTGGCTGGAGGGATATTCATCAAAAAAGGAAGAGGAAGAGAAGAAAGCATAAAACTTACTGCTTTACATGATTGCCACCAAAAGTGATAGCTGCAGACATTCATTCCCAATTCTTCTTTCCCTACAGATCATGGTGAGGCAAGTCATTCAACGTCAAATTTATCTGTGGATTGCCCTGTGAGATGACTCTTTCCTTTGAAATATTTGGAAGATAACATGGCACATTCCTCAAGTGCCTCATGGTTAGTCCTTAATTCAGGACAAAGCTTCTAAAAACTTCTTTTCTTGTTTCCTCTCTCTCAAACCCTAGATGTGTTTTACATTGTTAATGCTGGAAATCTCACTAAACATTCTCCACAGAGCATTTAAAGTATATCCAGCACCAAGAAGTATTTCCTACCTAGCCATTCCTTCTCTATATGGCTTTCTGCCAGATTCTCAACACATTAAGAGGCTCTTTTTTTGTGCCGATATAGCTTATGTCAGTTCTTTTGACTTTCATTTTCTATTTCTGACATTTTAGAACTCTGGCCATTGTGGTGCTGCTGCCTTTGCTATAGCTAGGTTTCAGGGAATTGGGGAGGAGAGTAAAATGTTCCTAAATAAACACTAATTCAGCATGCCTACATCAATAATTTTCCACTGGGGACGTGGCTCATGAATAGCAGATAAGCTCTTTACTTTCACTGCTTTTGTTCAGATGCTTTTATATTTTTGGTATTAGTGTGAAAGACTTCGTGCAGGTTAGTTGTTAGATCCCAGGAAAGTCCAAATCCTTTCTTTTCCATGAAGCTAGCTGACTAATCATGTGCCAGACCCAGTCTCTCAGTCTGGGAGGATATATCACATCATCCCAGGAATGCAACTAAGAGACACAGTACAGGATTCCTTTTCCAAGAGTGTTAATATAGGAAACAAAGAGATACAGTTTCATGATTTTGAAGCTTCTACTACTACTTTTCTTTGCAGGAATGCCTTGGAGTCACATGGGAAAATAAAAATAGATCCAAGATGGTGCCGCCGAAGGCTGCCTCGGTGAAATGCTCTCTAATGGTTTCTTTATTTTTTTATTATTCTCTGCAACTCACTACGGACTTCATACCCACAAGACCATCTGCTAAGAATTAAGAAACGTTTCTTTAAGGAGCAGCTTTCTGTGATCTCACCCCCCCCCCCGTCTTTACAAACGTGGAGGAGATTCTAACACAGGAAGAAGCAATTTTCCCAGAGCTATGGATTACCAAAAAAACCAAACTGAGGAAATGAAGATGGAGAGATAAAAGGGTTGGAATTTTAAACAGGCTAAGGAATAGGAGAAATAACCCCCCCCCTCCTGCCTTCAATCTTCCTAATCAACTTACGCTCACCTGCTAATAAGATGGATGAAATACTCCTTTTAAACAGATACAATTCTGATTTTTACAATTCTGCAGCCCTATGCTTCTCTGAAACCTGGTTAAATGAATCAATTGATGATAGCAGCCTGCATATCCCAGGGTTTCAGATTCAACAATCGGACAGAATTTCACAAACATCTGGTAAAAAGAAGGGAGGAGGCTTATGCTTATATTTCAACAACAGCTGGTCTCAGGATATAACCATAATATACAAATTCTGTGATGAAAACTTAGAGTCTTTACTCATCAACTGTAAACCATTTTACTCTCCACGTGAGTTCTCCTCATTTCTACTAATTGCTGTGTATGTCCCTCCACAAGCCTGTGTAAACAAGGCATTACGAACTCTAGCTAACCAGATTATGGAGTCTGAAGCCAAATACCCAGATTCTGTCTCCCTGTCTCCCTCTCCCATCCCTGTCTCCCCCTCTCTCTCCCTCTCTCTCTCTCTCTCTGTCTCCCTCTCTCTCTCCCCCTCCCTCTCCCTCTCTCTCTCTCTCTCTCTCTCTCTCTCTCTCTCTCTCCTTCCCTCTTACCCTTCCCTCTTCCCCCTGCTCCCTTCTCCCCTTTCAATCCTACTTTGGGACAGAGAAGCGTGCACTGGAAACGCGTGTTGGGGCAACGTTGGAGCATGTCTTCTGACCCTCTGGCGCCTTCCTCCTCCCCACCCAATCCTACTTCGGGACAGAGAAGTGTGCACTGGAAACGCATGTTGGGGCGACGTCGGAGCACGTCTTCTGACCCTCGCCTGCAACTCTCCACGGTCCTCCAGGCCTGGCTTGCTGAGGGGGGGGAGCAGCCCTGATGCCTCTGCTTCCCCCCCCCCACGGCTCCAGCCATCGCTGCCCAGGGAAGGAACAGGAAACAGAAAGTGGCGTGTTTCAAAGGCGGCAAACAGCATTCCGCTGCGAGAGCCAGGCCAGGCCTCTCTGCCGTCCAACTTGCCAATGGGGCCGCTTCTGCTGGGCCATCTCCCCCCCCGGGCTGTTGTGCTCAGTGGGGGAGGGGAGTGCTTCCTCACGCTGCCCCCTTATTTCTCTTGGCCCTGCCGACAAGGGAGGAGGAAAGCCAGGCTTGGGGGATGGCCCCCACCTCGCAAGATGCGCCCCTGCCATTCTCTCCCAGCCATGCCACTGCCATGACAGGATGATGGCTCTTTTATCCGCCTGCCATGACAGGGTGACAGGGAGCCACAGCAGAGGGCCCAAAGAGTTGCATGTGGCTCTGGAGCCACAGGTTGCAGACCCCTGCACTAGAGGCAAGAATACTTTAGACCATTGCTACACAACACTAAAAGATGCTTATCGGTCTTTACCACGAGCAGTTGTGGGACACTCTGATCATTGCATGATTCACCTTGTACCTGCTTACAGGTAAAGACTTAAAACCACAAAACCAACAATTAAATCAGTGAAGACTTGGACTGAGGAGGCAAAGTTAAAGCTACAGGCTTGCTTTGACTGCACTGATTGGAATATTTTTGAAGATACCTCTGCAGACCTGGATGAACTCACAGATACTGTAACATCATATGTCAGCTTCTGTGAAGACCTATGTGTACCAACCAGGAGCTTGCGAATATACAGTAACAACAAACCTTGGTTCACAGCTAAACTTAAGCAGCTACATCATTCCAAAGAGGAAGCCTACAGAAAAGGTGATAAAATGCTGTACAATCAGGCCAGAAATGTATTAACAAGGGAGATCAGAGCAGCAAAAAGAAGCTACTCTGAAAAGCTAAAGAATCAGTTCTCAACAAATGAACCAGCAAACATGTGGAAAACTCTTAAAAATATCACTGGTTATGGCAAACCTCCTTCCTAGGCTGAAGGAAATCCTTAAGCCGCTACATCGTTCCAAAGAGGAAGCCTACAGAAAAGGTGATAGAATGCTGTACAACCAGGCCAGAAATGTATTAACAAGGGAGATCAGAGCAGCAAAAAGAAGCTACCGGTACTCTGAAAAGAATCAGTTCTCAACAAACGAACCAGCAAACTCTTATCACTGGTTATGGCAAACCTCCTTCCTAGGCTGAAGGAAATCAACAACTGGCAGATGACCTGAACATGTTTTACTGCAGGTTTGAAAGGAAACTACAGCCACCTATCTCCACAACCCCCATTTCAGACACACCAACAACAGCCAAGCCTCCTACAACTGACCCCATTCCATTGGGTTCACAACCCCTGGTGATCACAGAAAAGGAAGTAGAAGACCTATTTCACAGTCAAAAGCCAGGAAAAGCTCCAGGCCCAGACAAGATAACTCCTTCTTGCTTAAAAATCTGTGCTGACCAATTGGCCCCCACCTTCAGCCAAATCTTCAATAAATCACTAGAGATGTGCAATGTTCCTTCTTGCTTCAAATGCTCTACTATCATCCCAGTGCCGAAGAAGCCCACCATCAAGGAACTGAACGACTACAGACCAGTTGCTCTAACATCTGTAGTTATGAAAACCTTTGAAAGGCTAGTGCTGTCCCACTTGAAAACCATCATGGATCCGCTGTTAGACCCCCTGCAATTTGCATACCGAGCAAACAGATCAACAGATGATTCTGTTAATATGGCTCTGCACTACATCCTACAACATCTTGAATCTCCAAAGACCTATGCAAGGGTCCTCTTTGTAGACTTTAGTTCAGCATTCAATACCATCATTCCAGACACACTTCCAACTAAGCTAAACCAGCTAGCGGTACCTGAACACACTTGTACTGTAAGTGGATCATAAGCTTCCTAACAAACAGGAAGCAGCAGGTGAAGCTAAGCAGAATCACACCAGATACCTGTACAATTAGCACAGGGCCCCCCCAAGGCTGTGTGCTCTCTCCACTTCTCTTCTCTCTCTATACCAATGACTGCATCTCTAACGATCCATCTGTTAAACTACTGAAGTTCGCAGATGACACAACAGTGATCGGTCTCATTCGAGACAATGATGAATCTGCATACAGACGGGAGGTTGAACAGCTAACCTTGTGGTGCGACTGG
>QLTV01002738.1:554247-575283 GCA_003457575.1 Thermophis baileyi | reverse complement strand
CGAGCCCCCGAGCCCCGGAGCGGCAGCAGACCTGTCCGCACAGGCCGCTGCCTCACCACCAACTGAATTGCGCAGGTCTAGTAGGGCTCCAAAACGCCCCGCCTACCTGCGTGATTACGTATGCTGGATCCAGGAGGGGNCCTGGCCGCACAGTCCGCTGCCTCACCGCCATCTGAATTGCGCAGGTCTAGTAGGGCTTCAAAACGCCCCGCCTACCTGCGTGATTACGTATGCTGGACAGCTCCATCCAGGAGGGGAGGGGTGTTATGTTCTAACTGTTTCAACTGTGTTGCATGGTTCCAACCAGGTCCAGCGTTTGAGCGGGAAAAAGCTCAAACGCTATTGGCTGGTCTGTCTGCCAGCTCCCTATAAAAGGGCAAGCTGTCAGACTGCTCTTTGCTGGTTGCTTACACAAGAGCTGAAATAAAGAGCTGCTTTGGAAGTCTGTCTCCTGTCATCTCTACCCACTATCTAACAGTTTCCGTCTTCCAAATGATACCCCCACTTCTGGCTGATGAGATACTAGTCCTGTTTGATTTTATTGAGAGACTCCAAATCACTAAGACCGCTGTCAGATATGTGCTGACGGAGTGAGCACCCCTCTTAACCCATGGCAAGAATAAGCAGGAAAATATGGCTGGATTCCCAGCAGATGCTAAACTAAGAGTAAAATTAAGTTAGGTGATTAAGGGCCAGCAGGTTATAGGCACCAGACTATCATTTAAAGTGTGTCTATCTGTGTGTATATATACACAGAAACAAACACACCACTACCAACAACAAATATATTTTGTTATTTTTGGCTAAGGGTTTAGTTGTACAAATTCATCATTTCACTAGGAATACCAGCTAGAATGAAGAACAGGAAGGCATGCAAAACTAGCTATGAACATTCAGAATAACAGAGTTGGAAGGGACCTTGGAGGTCTTCTAGTTCAACCCCCTGCTCAGGCAGGAAACCTTACACCATTTCAGACAATCTCATCTTAAAAACTTCCAGTGTTGGAGTAGCCACAAATTCTGGAGGCAAGTCATTCCACTGATTAATTAATTCCTTATACTTTCTGAGATATTCAGACCCTGAAGAGGCTTAGCTACCATTGTGCGCACTGATGGAAACTGCAATCCTTGTAAACTGAATTATTATAGCTCCATCTTTTATAACTTGAAAGTAAGAAAACATTCATAGAGTTTCTATTTGTGACTCGTTGTGGAGATGCATAGAGTAGCAGACCATAAAAGGGGATATGAGGAAATGGCAAGTATTACAGATCTCCATGAAATATCAGGATATATTACTTGAATTGTCAAGATCTAGATTTAATGATGATAGGCTAAAACAAGAAATGGTTCCTGTATATAAAAAAAGGTAACTGGACTTGTATAAAGAAAAAGGCAACTTGAATCCAAATGATGTAAATAAACAAATGCAATCTGCATTCAGATTGAGATTTCTAATTTGAAACAGTCTTCAGCTCTTTCAAATTCATTACAGTCAGAGATGGGTTCCTCCCGGTTCCTCCCGATTCGCCCGAACCGGTAGCAACCCACTGGTGATGTCACGGTGACGTCATGGAGCCGGTTCGGTCAGTGCCGGTCCGTGGACGCCGCCATCTTTTTTTGGGGGGGAATTTTTTTTTTGAAAAAAAAATTTGGGGGGGGGGGTTAATTTATTTTATTTTATTTTTCTTCTGCGCATGCGTCGCCATCTTGTTTTTGGCTTTTTTTGGGGGGGGGAATTTTTTTTATTTTTCGGAACTGCACCCACACGGTGCGGGAGGAAGCGAACCGGCAGCGAGGTAAATTAGAACCCACCCCTGATTTCAGTTCTCATTCATACATCCAGCAAAATCCTGGAGCCTAATCACTGCACTGTTACCCAGGTACAATTCCATGTGGATTCTTAGTGCAAATGTGACCACATATAAGAAGAAAAAGTCACCCAAGGGTCCCACCAAGTACATGAGAATATTTTTTTTCTTTTTAATGACCCTTTAATCTCTTTATTTGGGGTGACTGAGTGGAGCTGAGCATTTACTGACTGGATGCCCTTCCGGATGCCTATGCGGAGTTCATAGCAGATATTTTCTCTTTGCACCCTGATTGAGAAACATCTGCCAGAGCCTAGGATTGAACTCTCAACCTTCTGAGTGGAAGGTGAGTGTCTTCACTTCTAGGCCACTGCACTGTTCACCAAGTAAATGAGAGTAAAATATTATAATTTATCTATATATGTTGCAAAATTCTATTAAATGAATGAGAAGCACGGTCAGGTGATATTCAGCACTTTGGTGTAGTGTTAAGAGAAAAATATCCCTCTGTTATTCTTCCATGCATTTGTGGAATGCCTGTAGACACAAATTTGATCATGCCTTATTCACATACATAAGAGCTTTGACAAAAGAGCAACCTTGATATACAGGTAGTCCTTGGCCTATGACCACAATTGAGCCCGAAATTTATTTTGCCAAGTGAAACATTTGTTAAGTGAATTTTGCCCCATTTTATAACCTTTCTTGCCACAGTTGTTACGTGAATCACTGCAGTTGTTAAGTTAGTAACATGGTTCTTAAGTGAATCTGGCTTCCCCATTGACTCTGCTTGTCAGAAGGTTGCAAAAGGGGATCACGTGACCCTTGGACACTGCAGCAGTCATAAATATGAGTCAGTTGCCAAGCATCTGAATTTTTTATCGCATGACCATGGGGATGCTGCAATGGTCGTAAGCATGAAAAACAGTCATGGGTTACTTTTTTCAGTGCTGTTGTAACTTTGAATGGTCATTAAATGAACTGTTGCAAGTTGAGGACTATGTGTACCATATGAAAGATGGCCAACAGCTAAACCTACCCCTATGTTATCACAATTTGAGCTATACCAGATATTACCTTTCATTTGACCATTGTTTACTACAGTCCCAGAATAAATCTTTATGCAAAATTCCATGACCCATCAAGGCAAATTTAGGGGCAACAAAACCACCACCCAAAAATGGATGTCAGGGTTCCAAGTAACACCCCCAATGCAAGAAGACTCCAAGACTAGAAGTCCCTCAAAGTTCCACTTTATTAGAGATGTCATATTGGCACATCTAGGAAAACCCGAATCTGAAAGCTTCCAGGTTTTCCCCACCCAAAAGAAAGCCCAAGTCCCTTCCCCTGCACCCACATGTCCATCACATGGTCCAATCAATGCACCATCCCAACTGGAGATGCCTCCCAATCACGCCACTCCAGGTGAAGGCTGAATGTCCTTGACTCTCAGAGAAAGGAATGTTATTATGACTAGATATCCCTGCAACTCCACGCAATCCCCCCTCCCAGTTTCCCACAGCACTAAGTGTGGCAGCCCTGAAGTTCCAAAGAAAAAGATGGCCTCCAGGGCTGACAATGGAATTCATTTGTATTCTTTCTTCATTGCAGGAAACATTTACGCAAAATTCTATTTCTTTGGGAAAACTGTGGACAAAATGGTACATATTTGAGAGAGGTTAAAAACATTGCAGTAGATTTCTTTCATTACCTCTGTAGTTTGCATATATATTGCAAAGTCAACTAATGCTGCTTTAGATTTGCAAAAGGGTGGAAAGGTCTCTTTTGTGAAAATCTAAATATTGAACAATTTAGCAACCTACTATTTATTATTGTGGTGCAGGATTTTTCTCTGTGCGATCACTAACAGTCAACATTGACTTAATGGCACACAATTGATCAATTTATTTTTCTTGTCTTTTATCTATTTGTGGTTCAATGCAACAGCTTCTGGTAAAATAAAGTCTTCAGATTATTAAGATTATTAAGTGTTTTTCTGATGAAGGCAATGAAGAGATTTCAGCGGTGCCTCTTCAGAATATTAAGAAGTAAGTTGGGGACTTTAAAAGCTGCTCTGAGGTCTGAAGATGTGCTCCACGTTTCATCAAAGTTAGTTTTCTTCATGAGAGAAATAACTGTGTTATTAGTAATTGCATGGGATGTCCAGCTAATTTCATACATATTCTTTATAGCTTTGTTTAGCAAAAAGTATCTACACCAGGGTTGTCAAACTTGCAGCCCACGGGTCGGATGCATCATGCGCTGGCCATGGCCACGCCCGGTTTAGCAAAGGGGAAAAAAGTCCCAATACATCACATGATGCTGCCGTGATGATGCAAGTTTACACCTGATCTACATCATCAGAAATACTTAGGTTGTTTTCTGACAGAAAGGAACTTAATAGGCATAGTGCTGTTTAAAAAACCCAAAAACAAAATTTCTGAATTGCTGCCATCAACTATATATGGGATTTATTTTATCAATGATTAGAGAATAAATATGAAAGCAATGTATAATGTACAATAAAGTCAAATAAGTTAGGAAGAGAAATGTTACAATAATAGAAATGTTAAATATTAAGTATTAGTATTAAAATAAGAGTAGATATAAATAATGAATATGGTGGTAAGCTGTAATTGTTATGACACCAAAAATTTGTACCCAGGCAACACACTGTTTAATGAATGATGGAATGTTTGTATTAAAAGAAAATTAAAAATTAAAAAAAAATCTATTTGTGAATATCTAAAGGATAAAATATAAATACAAAAATTTTAAACACTCATAGTCAATATTTTTAGCCAAAAGATATTTCTATATGCGAAGGTTTTCTATTTATTAGAAAAAAATGTTAATGTCAGGTGTGCCTCTGTTCAAGATCCAGGAAAGAAAACCCCCAACTCCATGATGATAGAGAAGAGTACTTTTACTGAATGAGAACTGATAGCGACAAAATGAAAGCAAGGTCTGAAGCAAAAGGCACATAAATAATCCCAAATCCTTCCCCTCATAACCCCCCCGGGCTATCCATCCAATCCCGGTGCCCCCCAGATGTCATGTGGGCACAATATCAGGTGGAGCTTCCACAACTGGCTGTTGACCTTGAGCAGGCTGTAAACATGTCCATCCAGCCTGGCCGTACGTGATGAGAACTTTCCTCCCTAAACCCCTAATCAGACATCTCCAGCACAGCTTTCCCCCCCCCCAAATACCTAGCCTTCCCTCCTCCCCCCATTTCTATGGCAGCCAAAGCAAGCAGGCAGCGTGGAGGCTGACAGTTAATAGAGCTAAAAATTCTGAATAAACAGATATACAGATCTTCAAAAAAAGCCCCACTATATTTCATTTGATGAAAACAAATGAGATTTATTTCAAAACCAAATGTCAGGACAATTATCATGAGAAAAATAAGGAGCTGTGTCCTTTGCTTCATCATTCTAACATAGAAGGTGTCCTGTTCCCCCCCCCCCCTTGCTTCAGTTAATAAGAGACTTTAAAACTAGAAAGAGAAGAGCAACAAAGATGATTAGGGGACTGGAGGCTAAAACGTATGAAAAACGGTTGCTGCAATGGATATATCTACAGTAGCTTAATGAAAAGTTTGTCTATTTGTACCTGCAGGTTACCCCAAACAGTGCATTATACCACATCAATTTTTGTAGCAAAGTACCTAAACTCCGCTAACTTAAAGAATGCATAAGAAATATCGGGGACCCATTTGCTCCTGTGGAATTGACATTTCCATGATGTTCAGACCAGTTTCATTCACAAAGTTGTGGCCATTGCAGTGCCCCATGTTCATGTGGTCACGATTTCCGATATTTCCTGCCAGTTTCCCAAAAACAAAGTCAATGGGGAAGCCGGTAGGAAGTGAAAAGCTGCTTCACCTCCCATTGTTTTTTTGCCTGCACATGGTTTTTTTTTTTTGCCTGCCCTCTTTAACTATTTATATAAGTAAATATTGACTTATTATTGAAGTTTGTTTGCCACTACAATTATTTTTTCTACTTATGATATATATAATCCTTAACTTACAACAGTTTATTTAGTGACCATTCGAACTTACAATGGCATTGAAACAAGTGACTTCTGACTGTTTTTCACACTTACGACTGTTACAGCATCCCCATGGTCACATGATCAAAATTCAGATGCTTAGCAACCAGTTCATATTTATGATGGTCACAGTGTCGCAGAATCATGTGATCCGTTTGTGACCTTCTGACAAGCAAAGTCAATGGGGGAAGCAACTGTGTTTCTAAGTTGTTAAAACTGCAGTGTAAGAACTGAAATGATTCTCTTAATAACTGTGGCAAGAAAGGTCATAAAATGGGGCAAAACTCACTTAACAAATGTCTCATTTAGCAACAGAAATTTTGGGCTCAATCGTGCTTGTAAGTCGAGAACTACCTGTACTTTATTTAAATGGTCACGTGACTGTCCAACTTTGGGGTAAAAAACTTATAATAAACTTAAATTTTAATGTTCCTTCTAGTCACATCAAACTGCACTATCTTTCTTTCAAATGATGACCCAATGGGTCACAGGGTTGTCCAGTATTAAACGGAATTAAATGCTATCACCATTCTAAAGAGACAGTGACATATGTTTTCCTGCAGTAATAAACTTTATTTCTGCTTGCATAGAAAAATATATTTTACAGCTGGGAAGGTTATTAGATGACAATAATCAGCAAATAAGTGCCTTAGCATTCTGCCTGAAAGTCACTGATGCCAAACACATAATGGTCCATTACAGCTTTATTTGTATTTGCATATTTTGCAGACCATTTTAAGAAGCCCCAGATATTATTCATTTTGCAATCATCACAATATCTATGGCACATCAACTTGGAAAATGACTTGGGGAGGAAATTGGGTTTCTCTGCTCTATTAGGAGCAGTCTTTTTTATGATTAAAGTCAGATAAAACAATGTTCCTCCTGGTTATAGTGAAATGTAGAAATTGTAGTCTCGCTCATAGACTAGTCTCCAAATACATATTTAAAAATGGTAGAAGAGAGTTATATTAAGTAATGGGAGTTAGAATTAGGTTTCCATCTCAGAGTATAATTCTTGCACAGCAACACTGGTGTGGTTGCCAGAAATAATATTTTGTATATTGTATATTGTATAGGATTTCAATAACATATTAATCTCCGTAAGAAATGAAAGAGCCAATTTATTTTTGTTGTGGTTCTGGAAAAGCAAGTTTCTATTATCTATATTAGTAGTTTGGTCTCCGTTAAGTCCTTCAGTTTTTAATTTGAAGAGTCACTGGCCTGTGAGATGGGCGGCTATACAAATTAGATAAATAAATAATTGCATGACATAAAACCTACTGTATGTGCCACAAATACTCATCTTTTCTATACAGCTACTGGATGACAATAGATCTACAGGAAGGATGACTGACCCCTCCCCCCAAGAGCTTAGGTAGGAAAACAAAACAAACAACAAAGAAACAAAAAACCTAAACTAAAAATCATTGTGATCTTTGCTTATTCCAAACTTCTTGGTGCCAACAGGATTACACCATAAACAATATAATCAAATATCTTTATTTTAAGGAGGCATTAATCAATCCTTTGGGGTCTATATTGTGGCTCATGAGCTACACGTGATATATGGAGATATATTTCCTTCTAATTCATCAGCAGTGAAGGAAATTGATGTGTATAAGAAATGGATGCAATAGAGATGGATGCAAATGGACTTTACCTTCTGGACTCTCATCATCAAAACTTCTGTTTGCTTGGGAATTGTATCATGTTATCCTTGGCAGGTAACAGTTGATGCATCCCACCAAAGCTTAACTCTTTTAAAAAACCCAACAGATACATAGCAATAGCAGTAGCATTTAGCCTTATATACCACACCATAGTGTTTTATAGCACTCTCTGGGTGGTTTACAATGTCAGCATTATTTGCATATTGCTCCTTATAATCTGGGTTCTCATTTTACCGATCATGGAAGGCTGAGTAAGCCTTGAGCCACGTCAGGATCGAACTCCAGACTGTGGCCAGAGTTTGCCTGCAATACTGCACTTTAACCACTGTGCCACCAGGGCTCCTACATGAAGGTCAATCATACATTTTATACCTTGAACTGATTCACACAACATATTAAGCCATGCTGTGCCATGCCTGTTTTAAGAAGAGATTGGACAATCATTTGTCTGAAATGGTATAGGGTTTCCTGCTTTAGCAGGGGGTGGGTCTAGAAGACCTCCAAGATCCCTTCCAACTCTGTTATTCTGTTATTCTGCTTACTTAATATTTGTATGGAAAACAACATGGCTCATTCCCACAATGTTTCTAAATATTCAATCCCCTCCACATGGAATGAACTAGAATAGAATAGAATAGGATAGGATAGGATAGGATAGGATAGGATAGGATAGGATAGGATAGAATAGAATAGAATAGAATAGAATAGAATAGAATAGAATAGAATAGAATAGAATAGAATAGAATAGAATAGAATAGAATAGAAGCTGGAAGGGACCTTGGAGGTCTTCTAGTCCAGCCCCCTGCTCAAGCAGGAGAACCTATACTATTTCAGATAAGTGACTGTCTAGTCCAGAGGTCTTGGCAACTTTAAGACTTGTGGACTTCAACTCCCAGAATTCCCTTCTACTATACTTTCCTTCTCCAGCTTTGCTGGCTGGAGAATTCTGGGAGTTGAAGTCCACAAGTCTTAAAGTTGCCAAGTTTTGGGACCCCTGGTCTAGTCTCTTCTTAAAAACCTTCAGTGATGGAGCGCCCCAAAATAGTTAGCTTGGAAGATTGATTCCAGGGCTGAGATGCATTTTCTTTACTCGCCCAAAAATTCCTACCTCTCAAATAACAATTTCCCTTTTCTGAGAGGAACACTGTTTAGAACTAGAATTTGTCAGGGGAAACATGGTTTTAATGCTTGCAAACATACTTTCTCTTCAAGGGAGAGATTTGGAGGCATGCTTGGGATTTTCTATTTCTATTTCTTTTCTATTTCCTTGCCCTATTGCCACTGGTTAATTAGGCAGATGGGAATCTTGGCAATGTCATTCTTCTAAGTCCAGTTTCCCCAGCAGTCCAGAACATGTTGAAGGAGGTAATTCATTTGAGCACCTGTAATTTGTGTTTATAATAGTCAAGGCAAAGGACTCACTTTAATACACTGCTAATAAGGACGCTTTAATTACAAAGCTCTACAGAACGCTTTGCCAATAATCTAGGTAGCTTCAAAATGGAGATATTCAACAGGTAATGGGTAATTTATTGGCTGATCATAATATCGCTTCTGTAGATCTTATGTCTGTATTGCTTGTCATACCTGCACCATCTAATCCGCTAAACACTGCCTTCAAAGCCAAAGAGAAGTGAATTGGAGCACAAGGTTGGAAACTCATATACTAGCTTGTCTGCTAATGGTTGCATTCATACGGTGTGTTTAAACTGATTACCAAAATAACCCATATTCTAACATTTCACAATGCATTCAACTTAAATGTATCCAAATGGGAGGCTATGCAGCTAAAAAAAACCTCCCAAACAAATGTAATACAATGGAAGTTTCGTGTATTTGCTAATGCCTCAGTTAAGTCTTTATCAGACTAGGTGTCACATACGCTGTGAAATCACAGCCTATCTAACATAATTTTGGATGCGTGAAGCCTTTGTTCCTTAAGAATGACTATTATAATGACCATTATAATATATATTTATATAAATATATAATGACTATTATGACTGATTATTATATAAACCATCTCATCTCTCTCTCTCCCTCTCCCTCCCTCTCTCTCTCTCTCTCTCTCTCTCTCTCTCTCTCTCTCTCTCTCTCTCTCTCCAGAATACACTATACATAAGGGTTAAGATCATTTGAATAGCAAAATATTGCTGTTGAACTTATCTCCTGCTAGTAGGCTTCCTACTGTATACACCTCTGAATGTACACTATGGATGCTGAATGTTGAACTGGATGGATCTTTAGATCTGATGAAGCAGGTTTTGTCTTCAGTTCAGCGGTGAAATCTACTTACCTTCCCTACGGGTTCGGAAGCGTGCATGCCCATTATGCACACTTTTTCACCCTCTGCGCATGCACAAAAGGTTAAAAACAAGAAAATGGCGATGTCCGGGTTGGTGGGCGGAGCCTCGCACTGCCACAGCTACCGGTTCTCTGAACCACCGGCGGCGGCCGCTACCGGTACGCCTGTACCGGGCCGAACCGGTAGCATTTCATCCCTGCTTCAGTTCCTATATTGACTGGACTTAGCCTAAATTTTGTTGAATGCATTATATTAGCCTAATGTTTAAAGAGTACAATCCAGAACCCCTGACCAACACAGCCAACATGATTTTCTTTATATCTTTATGCTAACGTATCTGGAACAAGATCCTAGTAAGTACTATAGCATGACATTTTTTCATAACAATTTTTTTTAGCTTTTTCAAAGCTTAATTGAAAAAAAAATACAAAGTGGATTTAGAACAAATTAATAATCATTATGAGTATGGTTATTTAAAACATTTAAAGCAAAGATTAGAACCAGCTCTGTAAATAAAAACACTGTCAGGTGATATGTATTGGCAATTCAATGCTTGACTAAATATGGTTTGGGAAGTTCATTTTTCATACCTATCATGGATTGTCATTTAGCTGATCCAAACATCAATATAATGGAGATTAGTGCCTTTTTATTATTTTGAAGACACAATGACTCTTCATACACATTTAGACGAGATACTTGTTTCATGTGCAAGCATTACCTCAGCACCATTTTGAATCTTTGAGGATATCAGATATCAGATTAACAGAGTTGGAAGGAAGGGACCTTGTAGGTCATCTAGTCCAACCCCCTGCTCAAGCAGGAGACCCTACACCATTTCTGACAGATGGCAGTCCAGTCTCTTCTTGAAAGTCTCAAGTGATGGAACTCCCACAACTTCCGAAGACAAACTGTTCCATTGGTTGATGGTTCTCACTGTCAGAAAATTCCTCCTTATTTCCAGGTTGAATCTTTCCTTGATCAGTTTCCATCCATTATTCCTTGTCTGGCCTTCAGGTGCTTTGGAAAATAGCTTGACTCCCTCCTCTCTGTGGCAGCCTCTCATATATTGGAACACTGCTATCATGTCTCCCCTGGTCCTTCTCTTCACTAGACTAGCCATGCCCAGTTCCTGCAACCGCTCTTCATATGTTTTAGTCTCCACTCCCCTAATCATCCTGGTTGCTCTCCTCTGCACTTTTTCTAGAGTCTCAACATCTTTTTTATAGTGTGGTGACCAAAACTGGATGCAATACTCCAGGTGGGGTCTAACTAAGGCTTTATAGAGTGGTATTAGTACCTCACTTGATCTAGTGTATTGGCTAGAATCTGCATTCTGGCTAATGGGAGAACCTTTTTATTTCTGGATAGTGATTGTGTCACTGTGGGTTTAGCAAAGTTGCAAGTTAGAGATATAGCTAATTCTGAAAATGTATAATAAATCTCATAAGAGTTGTTAGTGCAGAGCACCATTATAAATATTTGTTGATAGATAAGGACTTAGCCAGAAAAAAAATCACAGTTAAGTACTAGCTCTGAATAATTTCTTTGAAACTCACACAATTCTCAAACTATTCCCTTTTCCAGTAAAAAAATTACTATACTGCAAAACAGCCAGATAACATTCCCTCCTTGATAGTTGATTTACAAAATGGTTGCATAAACATGTACACCCAACTCTTGAAATTTTATCAAACTGTCAAGAAATTTTAAGCACTTGGCTTTGATTTAGAAATCATTACTATAAATGTCACACTTATCTTGAATATTCAGTCCTGCCACTCTTTGCTGCAAGCTAAATTTACAGAGGGCCTTCTGCATTTACATCAGGTAGAATGTGTTTGCAAGTCATCTAACTTGCAGGACATGAATGTTTGACTTCCCCTACTCATCAAATACTTCCAACATTGTCTGAAAAATATCTGGAATACTTTCTAAATAATATAGGTTCCAAGCAATAGATAGATATGACCCCATCTATCTATTAACTGGACTCCATCAAAGGAAAACTACCAGGATGTCAAAGGCACAAAAAATGTATGATAAATTTACTTGGCAAACTGGAAGAGAATGTTTGTTGTCTTCCACGTGTACACTATTGTACACATGGAGTGTACAATAGTGTACACATGGAAAATATGAATGAGCCCACATTGTCATCAGCTTGTCTTAAAGGAGTTTTATCTTTTATCATGGACTACAATCCTTCAGCTGTTAGTGTACTCTAATAACAAACAATGTGTTGAAGCCTATCTTCCAATTTCCTCATTGTTTTTCTTTCTTTCTCTGATGTGTTTTTGTTAGATTTGCCGGAGTTTGGCAACAAAGTCATTTATTGATTCACCATCGCGTTGGCGGCGATGGTAAAACTCATTCCTGCTGACCATCGGGGTTGCTGTAGGCGCGTAGTGCTCCTTCAGGGTCATCTGGAGCATTGTCCAAGAAATGGATTCAATGTCCGTAGGAGCCACAAGGGTTTGAGCCATTTTGTAGATATTCGGCCTGCAGTAGGTGAGGAAGGGAGCCCTCTTCCTGTTGTCCGGCAGGTCCTGGAAATTGTTTGCTTCCAGGAACATGCGAAAACGGCTCATGTAGGTTGTCCATTCTTCGGTCTTCAGATCGAAGATCGCTGGAGCGGGAGAAGTTTGAGTAGCCACCCTGGAGTTTGGCCGGAGCAGGTCGGTGCTTGCTTCTAAGATGGCCGAGGATGCCACGAGGTGCCTTTGTCCTGTTGTCCTTCTTCCACCACCTTCGTCGCCAGTGTTAGATTCGCGCGGGAATGAAGAGGCGAGACGTAGGAACTGTTCAGAACCTTTATTTCTCCTTAGCCGACATAATACAAACTGGCGGCAGGCTGCATGGAAGCTGCTTTTAAGGGCTTCCCTGTAGCCTAGCCGACCACTGACAGCAGTTTAATTCTCCCGCCGCTGTATTAGCCAATCAGCAGCGGCTATGCAAATTTACTCCGTATGGCAGTACGTAACAGTTTCAGGCTTCCTTTAGTTCTGCCAGAGTAAAGAAAGTCTTATTGTGATTATTTTTCTTCGCGACACATTTTGCCATTACTCAGGAGTCTCCCTGGCTTTCTTGCATTTTGGGATCAGGTGAAGATTTCCTTTGGGATTTCTGAAATGCAGAGAAGACATGCAAACTCTGAGCCTGATGAATGGCTGATTGTTTTTAAGCACTTGAGAAGTGTGCAGGCCTTATGGGGCACTAAAACAGAGCTGAGCATACTCTGCCACCTTTTTTGTTGAAAACTCACAATGTAATTTCCTATCACTTTGAAGTGGGAACTGTATGAAAATTGAGCATATCAGGGTCTAAAAATCTAAGACCATGACAAAGGCTGATAAACAAGGACAATCCCCAACCCCAACATTTAATATATAGCTATTTCAGCAGGTTACGTCTTTGTTTATTATATTTTTTTTTTGTATCCTGCCTTAATTCTTTTTACAAATAACTCAACCCAGCGAACTTATCCAACACACTTTCCTCCTCCTGTTTTTACCACAAGAACAACCCTGTGAGTTGAGCTGAGAGAGAGTGGCAGGCCCAAAGTCATCTAGCTGACTTTCAGGCTTAAGGTGGGACTAGAACTCAGAGTCTCCTGGTGATTGAAACTAAAATCTTATGGCATCTCTGGACCCCTACATGATTGGATAACTGCGTTCCTGTCAAACATGACAACAAGTGGTTAAAATAGAGAGTTCTCTATCAAATCCTGTACCTGTCAATAGTGGTGTCCCTCAAGGCAGCGTTCTAGGACCAACACTCTTCATACTTTACATAAATGACCTTTGTGACCACATTACAAGCAACTGCATTCTCTTCGCCGACGATGTCAAACTATTTAACACCACAGACAATGCTACTACCCTTCAGAAAGACCTTGACTATGTATCAGAATGGTCAAACAAGTGGCAACTTCAAATCTCAATCAACAAATGCTCTGTCCTACACATTGGCAAAAAGAATCAGAACACAAAATACAAGCTTGGAGGACACGACCTTGTAGACGACCCTCATTCTGTCAAGGATCTTGGAGTACTCATAACTAATGATCTAAGTGCCAAAGCTCACTGTAACAACCTCGCAACAGAATACCTTATTCCACAAGACTTGAAATTTTGGGCTTAGACAACTTAGAACTACGTCGCCTTAGAACCGATCTAAATGTAGTCCATAAAATTATCTGCCACAATGTCCTACCTGCCAATGACTCCTTCAGCTTCAACCCCAACAATACACGAGCACACAATAGATACAAACTTCATGTAAACCGCTCCAAACTCGACTGCAGAAAACATGACGTCAGCAACAGAGTGATTAATGCCTAGAATTCACTACCTGACTCTGTGGTTTCTTCCCCAAACCCAAAAAACTTTAACCTTAGACTGTCTACTGTCGACCTCACCCCATTCCTAAGAGGTCTGTAAGGGGCGTGCATAAGCGCACCAGCGTGCCTACCATCCCTGTCCTACTGTCCTATTGTCCTCATCTATCTGTATTCACCTTGATTATGTTTATGTTTATACCTATACCTGCTATCTTGTACATGTTTGACAAACAAACAAATAAATAAATAAATAAAATAAATAAAGCCAGCCAGATGATTTTTCAAGCTTAAGGTGGGTAAAGGTAAAGGTTCCCCTCAAACATATGTGCTAGTCGTTCCCGACTCTAGGGGGCGGTGCTCATCTCCGTTTCAAAGCCGAAGAGCCAGCGCTGTCCAAAGATGTCTCCGTGGTCACGTGGCCGGCATGACTAAATGCCAAAGGCACACAGAATGCTGTTACCTTCCCACCAAAGGTGGTCCCTATTTTTCTACTTGCATTTTTTACATGCTTTCGAACTGCTACCGTGTTTCCCCAAAAATAAGACCCTGTCTTATATTTTTTTGAACCCTGAAATAAGCCCTTGGCCTTATTGCCATGCACTCAAAAGCCCGATTGGGCTTATTATCAGGGGATGTCTTATTTTGGGGGAAACATGGTAGGTTGGCAGAAGCTGGGACAAGTAACGGGAGCTAACCCTGTTACGTGGCACTAGGGATTCGAACCGCTGAACTGCCGACATTTCGATCAACAATCTCAGTGTCTTAGCCACTGAGCCACCACGTCCCTTTTCTTAAGGTGGGGCAGGTGGCTTTTTTTGAACTATATAAGCTACATTGCACATAAATTTGAGAAGTATGGGTCATCCCATAAGCCATGTTTTCTGTTTTGGTTCTTGATTTGGAAGATTACAGGCTTGGTCCAGAAGCTTATAGACTGATGGTAGAAAATCTTTTTCCCCCTGTTCAGTCCTGTCCAACTGTTGGAGACTGCCTGGACAAGTCCCTGCAGTTTTCTTCACAAGGTTTTCAGAAGTGGTTTGCCATTGCCTCCTTCCTAAGGCTAAGAAAAAGTGAATGGCACAAAGTCACCTAGCTGGCTTTGTGCCCAAAGTAGGACTAGAACTCATAGTCTCCTGGTTTGTAACCTGATGCCTTAATCACTACACAAATGGGTCCTCAGAAAATCTGTACCAAATTCTAAATCAGGTTTTCATTCCTTAGACCAGGGGTGTCAAACACAAGGCCAGTGTGCTGGATCCGGCCTGCGATGTGGTCGGATCGGGTCTGTAGAGCCATCCTGGAAAATGTAAGGGGCTGGCCCGCATCGCTTTGGCTCAGTCTATCCAATGTGAAGAGGAAACATCGGGCCAGCGTGGCTTCGGCCCAGTCTACCCAGTGCGAAGAGGAAACATGCCAGCAGTTTGGGGAGTGGGGTCAAGCTGGCCACACCCACCCAGTTGGCCACACCCATCCAGTTGACCATGCCCACCTGGCCTCCCGAGGTCAACCAGAGCCCTGATGCGGCCCTCAATTAAATTGAGTTTGACACCCCTGCCTTAGACAAATGCTTGGAAATGAATGCCATACCAACACAAACATGTCTGTGTGTGTGAGGGGGAGGGTTGCACAAGCATGCCCTTAATAAGGAATTAAAGCAGAGCAAAAATCATTTATAGTTATTTATAGATGATGGGGAAAATGTGCATCATGAGCCCGGCACATTTCAGGCTGATTAAGTTTTTTATTAGTACCTCATGTACGGTATGATTGCTGATAGCCATGTGTTCAGAAGATTATTATGATTAACCTGAATCAAATCACAACTAGAATTGAATTAGCCTTTCTTAGCCTCCTTTTCAATGGTTCACCCAGAACAGGGAGGAATTAAACCTGCTTGTGGTCACAGAAGGATCTGCTGTCTTAGTGAAAATCAAAAATAATTAACTCTTTCTTTCTTTCTTTCTTTCTTTCTTTCTTTCTTTCTTTCTTTCTTTCTTTCTTTCTTTCTTTCTTTCTTTCTTTCTTTCTTTCTTTCTTTCTTTCTTTCTTTCTTTCTTTCTAGCATCTCATTTTCTCAAGAGACCACCATGAAGTAGGGCAAGTCTGCCCATTTGGGAAAAGAGCAATTAGTTCCCGATTCTCAGCCATAAATATTTAACAAAAGCAGGCAGTATTTAGTCCAAACTCATGATTCTCACAATGGCCACCCAGATGCCTACAAAACTGTATATGAGGACAACATCCTAGTTGTTTTCTTCCAGACCAGAGAGTGGGGTAGGAATGGGGGAACAGTTCAAAATTACTGGATGGTCCTAGGTCAGAAAATGAATATGATTGTATTTCATGCACATTTCATTAAACTATAATTTGATCAAACTGCCTGCTCTCCAGTTTTTCCTGTTATATTAAAAAAAAAATATCTGTGTGTTTTTCAGGTCATTTTATCTGTATTCAGATCTTTTTTAGGCAACAAATGGCCTTCAGCTTAGGTTGTACATCTCTGATGTAAGAAGATGGTACATTTTTTTAAGTACCAGTCATAGGAAGAGATTCTGCCTCTCTGATCAACTGAAAGATTAATTCACTTCTTTTTTTCGAGATAAGAGGCTTGGACCCTATGACATAATCTCCAGAATACCTTCTCACCAGATGTAGAGGGGAAAAAATCTTATCTCTGAAGTGAGTAGCCCAGAAGTTTGACATGTACCTAACTCTGCTTTTGTAACACAACCATCACAAAATAGTTACATTTGTTGCCTGCGAAAGAAAGACTATTATTACTAGGCCAGTCGCAAATTCAATTGATCACTCTTTTCGAAATCAGTCTCAAAGGCATAACCATGGCGGCTGCAATTAAAAGATGTCTAATTAAAACTCATTATGAAATGGTTAATTAATTTTTATAATCTTTCAGTGATGCCTTCATCCTTTTGGAAAGGGGGAAAAGCTACGTGAATCACTTGCAGCTGCTGGGAAGTGACTTCTCTCTGTTACAGATTATTTAGCAAATTCACAGCCAAGATGAGAATCATAGGCCAGTATTTCTCAACCTTGGGCACTTTAAGATGGGTGGACTTCAACTCCGACACTTAGAATACTGTATCCAGTTTTGGTCATCATATTATAAAAAAGATGTAGAGACTCTGGAAAGAGTGCAGAGAAGAGCAACAAAGATGATTAGGGAGCTGGAGGCTAAAACGTTTGAAGAATGGTTGCAGGAATTGGGTATGTCTCGTCTAGTGAAAAGAAGGACTAGTGATGACATGATAGCAGTGTTCCAATATTTGAGGGACTGCCACAAAAAGAGCGGGTCAACCTATTCTCCAAAGCACCTGAAGGAAAGATAAGAAGCAATGGATGGAAACAATGAGAGAAGCAACCTAGAACTAAGGATAAATTTCCTAACAGTGAGAAAAATCAGTCAGTGGAACAGCTTGTCTCTAGAAGTTGTGAGTCCACCATCACTGGAGGTTTTTAAGAAGAGACTGGACAGTCACTTGTTGAACTAGAAGATCTCCAAGGTTCCTTCCAACTCTGTTATTCTGTATACTGTAACTGAATGGGATAGCATCCAAAACACCATTAAGGGGGAATTTCCCTGATTGTATTTGCAAAAAACCAGCCAGCCATATCCATTTGCCAAAGTCAGATTCTTTAAGAGAAAGATGAACATTAGAGCAATGTTTTTCCTGCAATCTTTTATTCAGCCAGGGATCTCCTGGGGACCAAAAATAAAAATTAGTCCCAGCACCATCCTTGGCAGGATGTACATCCCCATGAGTTCTACAAGTTGTGTTTTCAAAGAAAATCCAGCTAAAATCCAATAAAGTCAGCAAACCGAAAGGACGGCAAGCAGTGCCACGAAATGAGAAGTCTGAAGGCCAAATGGAATTTCAGCCAGCTCATCTCAATGCCATCAAATCACTTGAGAAAAAGAAATGACATTTTTTTGAATCGGCATCTGCTTTTTTTGCAGCCCATCAAAAAAGGTGCCAGATGTTATTTCTGCAGTGATAGCTCCTTCAGCCTGGCATTTGCATCATGCAGTTTACAACTCTCCACCAGGAGCAACATATTCTAACTTCTGCAAAACAGCAGCCCAAAATAGGAGGGGATGATTGCTACGCCAATGTTCTTTTCTTTTCGGATGGCAAGAAACATCAAGGTGGACAGGAAAAACTTCATCGCAGCATAATCGGAGGTAGTAATCTCATACTTCGTTTATGCTGCAGCAGCAAAGCTGACTCCTTCTACTTGTCTTTAGAGATGAAGGGAGGCAGGAAAACAATATGGAGAAGCAGAGGAAGGCATTTCAGTTCCATGGCAACATGGCATGATTGTTGTTCCCTTGAAACAAAAGTAAGGGAAAGAGTAGAAAGGGAACTTTCGTAGATAAATAGCTGTAAAAGAAAGTAAGTCCCATTGCAGAACATTTATGGGAGTGGATTTGCAAAATTCATCCACAGAGGTTCTACCACAGTGGGCAATCTGCAACATCCCTCTTTCTCTGATCAAAAGTTTCCCAAAAATATTTTTCCCCTGAAACATGTGGCCAAAACTCTGTTCTCCAGTTCCTTTAAAACATATTGTTTATATATGGATAGGCTTTAAAAAAACAAATATTAGGGAAAGTTGTGTTCAGCTCAGCACATATACTAGAGCAGAGGTCTCCAACCATGGCAACTTTATGACGTGTGGACTTCAATTCCCAGTATTCCTCAGCCAGCATGGCTGGCTGAGGAATTCTGGGAGTTGAAGTCCACAAGTTGTAGAGTTGCCAAGGTTGGAAACCTCTGTACTAGAGCAATTATAAAACCCTGTGTCAAAAAGACTTAAATTAAGAATACATCAAGGTCAAAAGGAATCAAGAGACTAAGCAAGTACTTTCAAATGAGATTTTATTATAAAAAGATACCAGAAAAGATACCTCCTCCTTTCTTATTCCCAGCATTTATTTTACTTTTGCTCTTTATTCTCCTATCTTGACCTCCATTCAATTCTATTCCATTTACAATAGTAGACAATATACAGTACATTATGTAGTTCAGGCTTGAACCAAGAACCCAACATCATTTATATTGACCTTAGATTCGATTACTCTTTTCGTAAGCATTTTTGCTTTTAAACCCTTCTGGATCTATATTTTCAAAATTCTTGGCTATCTGCAGATTCTGCAGATTTAAGACAGATTACCCTCAGTAACTTGGGAGAGCTCTGTTGATTGACGGAAGGTGGCATCACCTCTGCTGGTGTCTGTTCATTAATCAAAACTGATTTAGTGCCCCTTTTTCTTCTGCTGGGCTTCCTGGTCACCAGTTCTTCAGAATACTGCATTTGGCCATCTCTAGTCCCAGTACAAGTAGTCCTTGACTTACAACCACTCAAAGTTACAATGGCACTGAAAAAAGTAACTTACAACCATTTTTCACACTTACAACTTTGCAGTATCCCCATGGTCACATGATCATAATTTGGACACTTGGCAACTGGCATATATTTAGGATGACTGCAATGTCCCGGGGTCATGTGATCAGTTTTTGCAACCTTCTGACAAGCAAAGTCAATGGGGAAGCCAGATTCACTTAACAACCATGTTACCAGGGGTGAAATGCTCCCGGTTCAGGCGTGCCTGCCGGTCGTCGGAGACCCAGTAGCGATGGCAGTGCTAGGCTTCGCCCACCCGCCCGGACGCTGCCATTTGGGTTCTTTTACCCTCTGTGCATGCGCAGAATGCTTTGCGCATGCACAGTGGGTAAAAGAACCCAAATGGCGGCGTCCGGGTGGGTGGGCGAAGTCTAGCACTGCCATCGCTACTGGCTCTCCAACGACCGGCAGGCACGCCCGAACCGGGAGCATTTCACCCCTGCATGTTACTAATTTAACAGCTACAGTGATTCATTTATCAACTCTGGCAAGAGAGGTCATAAAATGGGGCAAAACTCACTTAACAATTGTCTTGCTTAGCGATGGAAATGTTGGGCTCAATTGTCGTAAGTTGAGGACTACCTGTATACACCATTCCTCTTTTTCTTTTTGTTCCTGCTCCCTCTTCTGGTTCATCAAATAAATGGAAAATCAGGTTGTGGGGAAGGACGAATGCAATCTTTTTTCTCAATTTTCTTCCTCAGAGTCCTTCGGGAGTTGGGCGGCATATAAATTTTATAAAATAAAATAAAATAAATAAATAGGCACCTTTGGCCAAAAAAAAAAAAAAACCTGTAGAAGTTTTGCTGTCAAACTGCAGTAATAGAATCTCTGGGTGCTCTGCAATTTAAAATTTAGCAACAATTTGAGAAGAGCAACAAAGATGATTAGGGGGCTGGAGGCTAGAACTTATGAAGAATGGTTGCAGGAATTGGCTAGTCTAGTGAAAAGAAGGAGTAGGGGTGAGAGGATAACAGTGTTTCAATATTTGAGGGGCTACCACAAAGAAGAGGAGGTCAACTTATTTCCCAAAGCATCAAAAGACAAGACAAGAAGCAATGGATGGAAACTAACCAAGGAAAGAAGCAACCTAGAACTAAGGACATATTTCGTGACAACAATCAACCAATGGAACAGCTTGCCTCCAGAAGTTCTGGGTGCTTCATCAATGGAGACTTTTAAAAAAGAGACTGGACAGCCATTTGTCTGAAATGGTATAGGGCAGTGATGGCAAACCTTTTTTGGTTCACGTGCCAAAAGGGGGGGAGCGTGGGGGGGTCACGTGCGCGCATGCCCACACCCATAATTCCATGCGCCCCCCCGTGCATGCGCATGTGACCCTCCCGCTCCCAGCACGCGATGGCACGCCCGTTCTTCGCTCTCACCAGGCTTCAGAGCCTTTCTAGGAGCCTGGGAAGGGCGATA
>QLTV01002738.1:524651-546004 GCA_003457575.1 Thermophis baileyi | reverse complement strand
CACCGACTGTGACCGACCAGAGAGATAGGAGGAGAACCAACGTAACACGGTGCCTCCCACTCCCAACTCCCTTAGTCGTCCCAGAAGGATACCATGGTCAATGGTATCGAAAGCTGCTGAGAGGTCAAGTAGCACCAAGATAGAGGAGTGACCCCCATCTCGGGCTCGCCAGAGATCATCCATCAGCGCGACCAAGGCAGTTTCAGTGCTGTAGCCAGGCCTGAAGCCAGACTGAAAAGGGTCTAGATAATCCGTTTCATCCAATGACCGCAGGAGCTGACATGCCACCACTTTCTCTACAACCTTTCCCACAAAGGGTAGGTTGGAGACTGGACGAAAGTGAACCCAAGGCCCCCGCTTCTCTCAACTGAATGGCACGATCACTCTTTGGGATCTGACACACACTATCAAATCTATGGGATACAATGAAAGCATACATAAGAGGGATAATGATAGCATACATGGCAAAGAAAAACAAGGAGAAATGGAAGCAGTATAATATATTAAAGGAAGAAATTGGAAATTTAGAAAACCAGCTCCAAAAAAAATCAGGGAACGAACAAATTAAAGAAACATTGTCCTTAGTTAAACATAAATTAAATATATTAGAACAAGATGATATTGCAAGAAGCCTAAAATTTACCAAACAAAACTTCTTCGAACACGCTAACAAACCAGGGAGATGGCTAGCTTATAAATTGAAAAAAAGAAAAAGAAGGAGGGATAATACAGCAGCTATTCGATGAAATGGGGAATTTACAAAATAACGAAGAAGAGAAAAAGTTGATTACACAAAAATATTTTGAGAATCTTTATAAACAGGAAGAAATAACGAAGGATGATATAAGGAATTATTTGAAGGGGGAAGGGATGCCACCATTAGAGGAGGAAAAAAGAGTGATCCTAAATAGAGAAATAATGCTAGTAGAACTGAAAGAGGCAATCCAGAAACAAAAGAACAATAAGACCCCGGGGCCAGATGGCCTTCCAGGGGAAATTTATAAAAATATGGGTGAACTAATAGAACCAATATTATTTGAAATATGTAATGAAGTGTTGAACAAAGCAAAATTACCGGAATCGTGGAGGGAGGCATATATCACCTTCATATCAAAAGAAGGTACAGACAAGAACCAAATTGGGAACTATAGGGCAATCTCGCTCCTAAATGCTGACTATAAAATATTTATGAATATTATAGCATAGAGGTTGAAAAAACTATTAAACGAAAATATACACCCTGATGAGAACGGATTTCTATCAACAAGACAAATAACAGACAACACAAGAATTGTAATGAATATATTAGAATACTACGAAGCCCACCCAGAAAAACAAGCGGCCCTGGTTTTTCTGGATGCTCAAAAGGCTTTTGATAACCTAAATTGGCAATTTATGAGTCAACAAATCAGAGATATGAACTTTGGAGATAAATTTGGAAATATGATAGAAGCAATATATACTACTCAAAAGGCAAATGTAATATTGAACGGGGATACTACAAAAACATTCCAAATAACGAAAGGTGTACGCCAGGGATGCCCATTGTCACCTCTACTCTTTATATTGACATTAGAAATATTATTAATTAGGATTAGAGTGAATCAAGAAATAAAAGGAACAAGGATTTAAAAGGAAGAATATAAAGTTCAGGCCTTTGCCGACGATTTGGTATTTTTTATCGAGGAGCCTTTGGAATCTGGCCCCACCTTATTACAAGAAATAGAAAAATATGGAGAAGTATCGGGCCTTAAAATTAATCAAGAAAAGACTAAAATGTTAGTTAAAAATTTAACAATGAACCAGAAAAAAGAACTAGAGGAGGAAATGGGATTACAAATTACTAAGAAGATTAAATATTTAGGAATTTGGTTAACAGCAAGATGCTCTCAATAAAAGATGACAATTACATAAAACTATTTCAACAAATAGTGGTGGGAGTGGTGGGAGACACTACAATTATCTTTATTAGGAAGAATAGCGACTATTAAAATGAAGTAGTAAGTGCTACCAGACTAAGCCTTGGTTCATGTAAGTAATATTTGATGCGGTTGAGCAATAGGAAACGAATCTGTACTTTCTTGACTAATGCTTTTTCTATGAACATATAAAAAAAGCTGGTGTCAAAATACTCAGCTCATCAGTGTTGAAAAATTGGCATAGCCACCACCCAACCAATCTCCCATCTTTATATACACATAAAAGCAAATATCACATTTTTCTCATCCATTTGTCACCAGGTTCCATATCTTTTTGAAAGATGAATATATCTATTTTTCATGTTTTTTAATCCAGCAAGAGACATTGTCTCACAAATATCAAATGAAACTTTTGCTGCTACGAACGATTCTGGACCCTGATGAAAAGCTAATGAAACAAACTTTGCTTCTACTCCAGAATACATGTATCTTATCAAATTAAATAGAACTATTTCATCAGGAGAAAATAAATTAAACCCTATCTACTTCTTCCTCATAAAAAGGGAGTTATTTAGCACTGAATAATATTTGTATAACTAAATGGAAAGCAGACTTACCTACAACCCCAGCTTTTTCTGGTGCTAACGAGTCTGCTTCGCTTCACAAATACATAAATATGAAAACACATGTTTGAAGTGGTGGACGATCTTTTGGTTGTCAAGGGCTTCACTTAATATCTTTAGGGGGCAAAAGAGAAGTATTTCATCAGAAGGAAGCTGGGCTTTGGGAAACATTTTGAAAGTTTTCTCTACTTTTTTGTTGGTCTGATTGTACAATATTCATGTGTGTTCCATGTCAAATGTCAGGAACCTGAAGGTTTTCACCAACTTTGGCCTTGATGGAAATTTGAGAGCTAAAAATTGAGAGAGAGAGGTGCAGAAAGACAAACTTTGGGTAGCACAAGTGTCTACCACAGTGAATTGTAATGAAACAACTACAATGCCATGAAAAATGTAACACTAGATTGAACAGGACACAATTCAGCCTAAAGTAACTTGGAGTAATTACAACAGAAAATATGAAATAATCTCAGATGCATAGAGTGGTTTTATTGATATTCTAATGTATTTAAATATTATATTAGTTAAGATATCAGATTTTGTTCTTTAAAGCATATGGCAACATTCTCAATGGATTATTGGCTTGGAAATCAGGACCAATTTGATTCCCTGTCAATGCTTCTTTGAATTGAGTGATGAAACGTTTACGAAAACCATTGGGTGCAACTCTTGACTGGCTGAATTCATTAAAGGTTGGTCATTACCTGGTCATTACTGAAATGACAAGAGGAGAGGGATCCATCTGACTCAATAAAACAAAGCTTTTGGGGGCTTGGCAGTATCCATTATGTAAATTACAACTAAAGCTGTGATATCTAGCTCTTAAAACATCACTACTTTTCTATGGATTTGAAAATGTCACATGAAGATTAACTTAGATAGCCACTTTGCAAAAGTTTATTCAGTAGGGATGTTCAACCCAATCAATTTTGCATAATTCATTCATAAATCTGATTTATTCTTTTTTCAAGTTAATTTAATCTATATTTATCTATCTGTCTGTCAGACTGTTTGTCTGTTTGTCTGTCTAGCCAGCCAGCCAGCCAGCCAGCATCTTTTGTCTGTCTGTCCGTCCGTCCGTCCATCCATCCATCCATCCATCCATCCATCCATCCATCCATCTATATCTATCTATCATTTTAGTGCTGATGGTGAGACACTAATGGACACTAAAGTATTTCTGCTCCATCTTATATTTTAAATATTTTTAATTTATTTAATTTAAATTTAATTTAAAAAGGAGAGAAAACTAGCAAAGTTGCAAAGCAAAGATGCAGCTTCTAGTCCTTGAAGGAAGAGGGATCCAAAAAGTCAAAACAACATTTGAAACTATGAACTGAACCCCACAATGCTTTTGTATGCATGTTGATTTTTCACATTGCATACTGTACAAAGAAGTAAGGTTTTGACTATCTTGACACTTTGGGGTACTCTTCTTACATAGATGCTACTTTTCTAGCATCACTTTTTGTGAGTTATGGGCTCCAATATCACAGATTGGTTTAGAACATGGTTAGGTGTCTACAGATCAGTTTTTTAATGGTAGGTATGCCTAGGTAGCCCAGGGGGGGGGGAAAGACCAACAAGCATAATAGACAATATTGTGAAGAGGTGAAAGAAGAAATTCTGCATTTTAGTTTCTGCTAAATGGATCTGAAAAGCATCTGAATTGTACCAAAACAGACATTTTGTGAACTAGGAACACAGCATGCTGTTAAGAATTAGTCTGAGTCTTCAAATTCAGAAACTGAAGAGTTTTACTAGTTTGAAGATAGAATAAATGCTCTCAGAATTCCAAATGTGACTTTGAGCCAAAAAGATGTGCATAACTCACAAAATACATATTTTTAACTAGATTTTTCTCTCAGTGTATGCATGTCCAAACATATCCTAAAATACTAAAATCTTTAATGTATTTTTGCAACATGGTAAATATATTCTTGTTTAGGCAGATCATTTTTTGGGGGGGGGGGAGATTATATCCTTGTTTTAAAATCTTCCTGTCTTATTTTGAGTAATGCACTGCATCACAAAACTCTAAAGAATGCAAAATTCAAAGATAAAATCAAACTCATTCAAACCTCAATCCAGGAAGCACAGATAGGATTTGCTTGTTTGGAAATGAGCTCTAAGCATATTTATTCGACATAATGTCATGCAAAGCAATCCTTCTGTCTTTTTTTGCCCCATGCCAGTTTCAGAAAAAAAGAGAATTTAATTGAAATTCCCCATGAGTGGAACAGAGTGCCTGTATACTTTATTTAGGTGCAAAATGACCTCAGGTGACACATGAAGGCTTTGTCTTTGATTTTGCTGCTACTTTTCTGATTCCTCGTACTTTATTTAGTGCCAAGTGAGGACCTCATGTGATAAATCTTTCCACTGGGCTTTTCTCATGATGGGAAGTGTGTGTAGTCTATAATGTGATGGGAAGACGAACAGAAAGCAACAGGACAAGCACTAATACCACCAATGGGAAAGAAAGGCAAAATGAAATCTGAACAAAGCTAAAGACATTGGAACAAAATGCTCATGCTTCATTCAAAGTAGAACAAAACTTCTGAGACACTGCAAGACAGATTTCTTTCAGGGTTCCAAGTAACATACCCACAGCAAACAAAACTCTGAGGCAGGTAGATTCCTCAAAGAATCGTTTTATTGGATATGTCATATTGGCACGAGCTGGTGAAAACCAACTCTGAAGATTCCCATGGTTTTCACCTAATTAAAAGTAAAAGTTTCCCCTCCCCAAACAATCAGTCACATGGTCCAATCAAGGCGCTGGCTGGTTGCCTGGTGATATCACTCCTCCTCCTTCTGACCAGGTGTGAGAATGTCCTTGGTTCCCAAGAGAAAGTATTTTATTTTGGCTACAAAACCCCAGCTATCTCTAATCCCCCCTCCCTATCCCTCAGGTCCAGTGTGGCAACACTGAAGCTCCCAGATGGTTTCGGTCAGGTCAGCTTCTGGGTTGACAATTTCAATGTTATTCATCCCATTGTATCAATACAAGGGAATATCTGTAGCTCAGGATTGAACTTGGTGCTCTTTGTGCTTGGTTGTTTGTTTGCAGACATTTCACTGTACGACTAGATAACATCATCAGTGCCTACCATCCAGCTAGTTCAGACCCAGTTCACACTGAAGATCTTACTTAGTTGAGCAACAAAACATCTGCAAGCAAACAACCAAGCTCAGAGAGCATCAAGAACATCCCAATAGTATTATGAGCCCTGATGGTGCAGTAATTAGAATGCAGTGTTGCAGGCTAACTCTGCCCACAGGCTGGAGTTCAATCCTGACAGAGCTCAAGGTTGACTCAGCCTTCCATCCTTCTGAGGTCAATAAAATGAGGACTCAGATTGTTGGGGGCAATATGCTGACATTGTAAACCACTTAGAGGTTTACAATGTCAGCATATTGACATACACTTAGAGGGTGCTGTAAAGCACTATGGGGTGGTATATAAGTCTGGGTGGTATATAAGTCTAACTGCTATTGCTATTATCAGAGGTCCCATTCATCTATAAAAGTCACAGTATGGTTTACATTGCTTTGTCATTCCTAGCTAAAATTCCTTCTTACAACTATAACATTACCTAATGTGGGTCTATAGTACTCCATCCAGTTTTAGTCACCACACTATAAAAAATATGTTGAGACTCTAGAAAGAGTGCAGAGAAGAGCAACCAAGATGATTAAGGGGCTGGAGGCTAAAACATACTGTTAAGTATTGAATATATATAGTTATGTTAAGCCCTGCTAAAGTGAAACTAACCTTTAGATGACCCTAACTGTTGACTTCAACTGTTTTGGAGGGAAACTTAGAACATTCATATTTGGGCGGGCTCTTTCTAGTATTATGATTGGTTAAGGCCCTGTGGGCCCAGAGTATAAATTACAGGGATTTGCCTGTTGTTCTGCAGTTCAGTTTGAGTCAATAAATTCTGTTGTATCTATGCTGGTCTGTTCTTGCCTAATGCAGCCCACTACACAATACATACGATGAATGGTTGCAGGAACTGGACATGGCTAATCTAGTGAAGAGAAGGACCAGGGGAGAATGATAGCAGTGTTCCAGTATTTGAGGGGCTGCTACAGAGAGGAGGGGGGGTGTCAAGCTATATTCCAAAGCACCTGAAGGCCAGACAAGTAATAATGGATGGAAACTGAACAAGGAGAGATTCAACCTGGAAATAAGGAGAAATTTTCCGACAGTGAGAACAATCAACCAATGGAACAGCTTGCCTCCAGAAGTTCTGGGAGCTTCATCACTGGAAGCTTTCAAGAAGAGACTGGACTGCCATCTGTTAAATGGTGTAGAGTCTGTTTGGGCAGGGGGTTGGACTAGATGACCTACAAGGTCCCTTCCAACTCTGTAATCTGTATCTGTATCACTGTGGTTGTACATGTCTATAAGTATACTTTGTGACATATATCTCTGGTTCTTTATTTAAAGTAGGCATTTCCCCCACAACAATAACTATGGGAGCCCATTGGAGGGAAACATCAAAAAATCAAGGTGTTGGACTCCATTGTGTGTGTGGTGCATCCTTGCTTCTGACCCCCCTCTGACCTCTGTGAATGCCCCTGTTTATACTCTAGCAGGTCTTCTGCTGTGCCCTCCCCCCTCTTTTTTTTGTTTGCATTGCACAAACCTCTGAAATTCCTTTCACTGTTTTCTTTCTCCCCTATGTTTCTGAAGGAGCTCATTCTCTATTTTAAATAAGACCCATTCTGGAAAGGTCATCTATTATCTATTCTTCCCTGAGAAATACTATTGCTTGGAGCAAATGGATTTATATCTTCGGTTCTTTTCACACATTTTCTCCCTTCATTATTGTTTAAACCAAGCATGTTCCTGACACTTATCTCCCAGTTTTGAAACTTTTGTCCCTCTATGAAAAAGCCTTGCAATTTCCCCCCCTCTCACTTTAGGGGAATTCTTGTTTTAGAATTTCTTCTGGTGTGGGTTTTGAATGCATGTTTGCTAGGATAATGAATGGTGCTGGCCTGTCTCCTCTTGCTCACTTGCTCAGAGTGAGGAAATGTCTTTCTATCACTCTGTGGAGTTCCTGGCTATCCACATCTCAAACATCATGATTTGGGGCGGATGAGGAGGAAATCTCGATTTTGAAAGCTCCAGGAGAGAATTTTTGGTCATCCTCTTTCAGATTTAAGCATGTGAAACTTCAGATGGCCAGAGAGATTACTGTTTATAATGACTGGATCTTCTCATATACTCTTTAGTCATCTCATAACAGAATAACAGAGTTGGAAGGGGCCTTGGAGGTCTTCTAGTCCAACCCCCTGCTCAAGCAGAAAACCCTATACCATTTCAGACAAATGCTTGTCCAATCTCTTCTTAAAAACCTCCTAACCCTAACCCTAACCCACAACTTCTGGAGGCAATTAAGCTAAGCATAGCTCAGCTGTCTCTTCCTCCATCTCCTAGGGCAGGTCTTCTTGAAAATGACAGCCAGTTTCGTCTAGTAGCTAGAAACTGGAAGAATGTGAGTTCCAGTCCAATGTTAGGCATGAAAGCCAACAAGGGTGACTTTGGGTCAGTTCCTCTCAGCCCAACCCATCTCACAGAGTTGTTGTGGAGAAAATAAGAGGGGAAAAAATAGGTATCTTTGTTTCCTTGAGTTATTTATAAACATAATGAGGATGGAATAAAAATAAATATATAAACATAATCTAGGCCAAGGACAGACTAATACTATATTACATATTAGAATAATATTCACATTGGGTGATGAGTATCCATTGCATAGAATGATAATCCAACTTCAGCAATACTGCAGATCCTTTAATCGTCAGCTTAAAAAAACACATTAGACCTAATGCTTTTATTTCTTTTCCTGTACGCAGAGAAAGCCTTAAGATCTCTGGTGCTTTCAATGCTGCCAAGTCATTAAAAAAGAAGCTTATTAATTTTTGTGCCTCTCCCTGTGTGCATGTAGGATTTTCCGACATTAATCACATCCACATTGCCACAGTAGCCAGCAGAAAGGGAGGTATCAGATAATCTCACTGGGAGTGTGCTCATGTTGTGGTTTTACAATGTATATTTATGCATCTATAAAATGGTTTATTGTGTTGTAAAGATCTGCACTATAAGGCAGTGTCCACATTATATAGTTTCAATGTTCCCAGCCTGAAGGGACAAAAACTTGATGACTAAACAGAGGTAGCATCCAAAGTTTTTCTTCTGCTGCAGTGTCTTCTGGATTTCTCTTTTTCAAAAAAGAGGGTATCAATTTATTGTGATCCAAAATGCAAGTGGGCTATTTCCCCCCCCCCTCATTTTTCACTCCCCCCCCTTCCCACTCTGCTATGCTGCAATGGAAGCTTTTGGAAAATATCTATTTCTAAAAAGAACACATAGCAAATGGGCAGTGTTAAGCAACATTCCAAGAATTAATTGGGAAAATAGAGCATTTTATCCCACTTTACTATGCAGGATCAGAGAGTTCTAATGTTAAGAAAAGAAAATAATGATTTGGACATTTGTTTAGAATTCTTCTCCCAGAAGGAATTTTAGAACTGTTTCAGAAGCTAGTAATGCACAGGAGTTCATGTCTGTAACCTAACATGCTCTCTTTAGATAGCATAATGCCACTGTAATGTTTCTATGGAAATCAGTAGCTGAGAGTCCAGGATCTAATCCAGAAATTGGTCTTAATTGAAATGCTGTGTTAACAGGAATATGGAGAGCTGGCAATGAAGTCATGTATGCTTTTTAAAATTATATTTTTTTCATTTATGTACTGCCACATCTTGTACTCTTATATAATTAAGGGTTGAGTAAACAATTTTAGAGATACAAGCAAAAGTGAATATTCTGGGACCAGACTGAAAGGTATCCTGGGCCAGAGTGAACAGTAGAGACAGAATAGATAGGGGGAAATCAGGACAGATATGCATCATAATTACCGGTATCTTTATTATTGTGATGCATACGATCATCCTCAGTATTCTAATAATTCCCATGAATATGACCATTATTATTATTATTGCTCTTACAAATGTCATTATCATACCAAAATTTTTATAAGTGTGAAATTAATAAGTTTTGTTTAACCCCTTTATAAAGGTTCTTTTTTAAAATAGAAAATATGATACACAACTATTAATATTAGCTTTATATCAGTTTGGTTGCCTGTACCCTTTATCTGTCTGTATTTATAGCCCTTTATACTTTCTTGGAAAAGTAGCAGAAATTCTGTTAACCAGATTGTAAAAAGGCTGGTTGAATTTAAATGGTGGCAATTTAGGAAGGAACTCTGTGGGTCACCTAAAAAAACCCTCTGGGGGAGCTCTTGAAGTTAATGCCACAAGAATGTAGAAGCTGTGAGTTCAATCTTGTCTATTTGTGATGGTGGTTTCATTTTCTAAGCATGCTACTTCAAGATAGAGATGCACAGCTTGAAACTTGGAGAATTCCATTGGAAAAAGCTTTCTATCCCCAGCTAAGTCAGAGGTGACAACCTTGGTTGATCTCAGAAGCTAAGCAAGGACAATTAACAATTGGATGGCCCAACCGCTGTGAATTCCATGCTGTTGTATAGGCTGGGAGGTTGGGGAAAAGATTCCAACATTTCAATATCCAACATTTTGTTGAATGAAAAGAAGGACTAGGGGTGGCATGATAGCAGTGTTCCAATATTTGAGGGGCTGACACAAAAAAGAGGGGTTCAACCCATTCTCCAAAGCACCTGAGGACAGGACAAGAAGTAATGGATGAAAACTTATCAAAGGGACATCCAACCTAGATTTAAGGAGAAATTTCCTGACAGTGAGAACAATTAATCAGTGGAATGGCTTGCCTTCAGAAGTTGTGGGTGCTCCATCACTGGAGATTTTTAAAAAGAGTTTGGACAGTCACTTGTCTGGAATGGTAAATGGTTTCCTGCTTGTGCAGGAGATTGGATTAGAAGACTCCAAGGTCCCTTACAACTCTGTTATTCTGTTATATTTCCCCACTGGGCTGGTGGGAAAAAGGGAACTAAATTGCTAGTGCTCTGTTGCTGTTTAGTATAAATCAAGCTTGCTGAATTCATGCTAACCAGATGTATTGGGATCACAGTATTTAGATACCCAGTCAGCTGTAATCAAAAACTATGTTGGAAGGAAATTGTCAACAAGACAATATATTGAAGAAGGTTGGTATTAGCCATACTGAGTGACATGGGACAGTGGTCTGATTGAGCATATGGCCCCTTTCTAACTATGTAAGTTGGTTTGTAGGGGACTCAGATATTTTCTTTATATGTATTGCATACAGAAATACACAAAGGAGTGTGACTAACACACACAACTCATTTCCAATGCCTCGCATACCTCAAAGCAATCACCAAATGTTTGGGTTTTTCAAGCAGTTTCTTTCTACAGCACAAATTCCTTTATCAGATGCCTTCAGGTCTTTGAATTATGAAATATTGTTTGCATGTTTAATTCTTTCTCACAGGAGTAATCCTCTTTATGTTATGGAATAAAAGCTTGGAAATCCTTCTGGAGCATGTTTTCATGATCATTAAGCAACATGAAGCATCTTTTTACGCTGGTGTCACTTGACTGAGTTTGGCAGAGTCAGTCTTTCTTTTCCAGCTGCACACATAGAAAGCTCACACCAGGCCCAGTTAATTTATCTATTGGAAAGAGCAGCCTAAATCAAGGAAATCCGCTTATCCCGTTTGCATTGCTATTGAGGCTTTAAATGAAGAATTGGAGAAAAGCTTTCAATCACATATCAGATAATATGCTTTTAATATTCATCCCTGCTCATGTTGCCTTCTAGTGTATAAGATTAAAAACTTCAAATTAGGTTAAAGGATTAAGTGAGAGCCAGCTTTTCAAAGAAAATATAGTAGAATTGATTCTCTCTTGACTTGAGCCTTTGAAAAGCTTTTACAGCTGTCAAACAGGGCCTCCATCAAATTGCCAGTTAAGACAGCAGCAAGTCATTGAAAGAAACTCCAGGCTTAACTGAAAGGAAGGAACAGATGGACTTCCTGTGTCATTTTGCTAGACTAAATGTTCTAGATTCACATTATCATATAGGGGCTTCTTTGATGCTGTTCCTCTCTTGGTGGCGAGGTGGCGCAGTGGTTAGAGTGCAGCACTGCAGGCTACTTCAGCTGACTGCTATCTGCAGTTCAGTGGTTCAAATCTCACCGGCTCAAGGTTGACTCAGCCTTCCATCCTTCTGAGGTGGGTAAAATGAGGACCCAGATTGTTGGGGGCAATATGCTGACTCTGTGAACCGCTTAGAGAGGGCTGTAAAGTCTAAGTGCTATTGCTATTGCTATTGGTCGCTTGTCACAGCTAAGCCAGATGCTGTTACTGGCAAATAAGTGTCTTCTCATTTGCTTTGATAGTCAATGAATCCCGTGAAAATCCAATGAAAATCCCATATATGAAGTTCTTGCAAGTGACTCAGAATCTTCCTTTCATTGGTGTGCATTACCCTTGGTTTTCCACACATTGGTTAGTTGCCACTGGAAGACATCATCTCTCACAGAACTTTTTTCAGAAGTTCAGGCAACTGGGGAGGTAGAAAAATGATGGATAAATGTGTAGTATCAACATTAACATCCTTTTCTACCTTGCAATGATAAAACAAACTCTGAAATGAAGTAAACATATTTTGCTGAGGGGGGAAAAACCCTCTTTCAGCAGAGAATAAAACTTTCTGGAAACTGGAAGACAGATTTGGGTACAACAATTAAATCTAAAATGAGCTTGAAGTGAAATGAGCCAGGAGATGAAAGTCAACGGACAAATTGGGTTCCAGCTAGGAAACCAATTAAGCACTGGAGCAAAACTTAAGCGAGGAATCAGCACAAAGTTGTAATCCATGGAAGCAGTCTTGATGGAAGATATGGAACCAAAGATAAATTGTCCACATCTTCTTGTTTAAGGTCAGATGAGCCATGAATGGGAATGTTAATCGCATTGAGAAGGTAAAGAATTTAAAGCAAACCTTTCTTACAATGAAGCTGTTTGTTAGAATCATGTCATTGTTGTAAAAACTATATTAACTTGCTGTTCAAGGCAAAGCACTGTTTTTTTTTAAAAAAATCCCATTAAATCTTATTTGATTGCCAAATGTAAGGTTTCACAAAAGAATTGCAATTATCTATGTCCAAAGTTAAATCCAAGCAGACCCTTGCATATTCATAATTATTTAGCAAGATTCCAATTCTTCTCCACCAGAGATTAATCAACATAATGCTCCTCTGAGAAATGAATGGGTCAAAAAGATGTTGAATACAGAGAAAACTCCCAAAACAATGTTGGGAAAATACAAGTATAGATCGAGAGAAGAATCCAGGCAAACAGCCAAAACAGCTCATTTTGAGATTTTTTAAAAAAATGGCAATTACCTTACCAACTTTGTAGAAATTTTGGAAATTATACCTAGGCCTGAGTATGATCACTTGCCTTTAATATGAAAAGATAAGTTTCCATCTAATATCTTAAGGAAAGATGCCTGCTATCTTCCTTCTACGATAGCCAAACGAAAGGTAAAGGTTTTGTGGGTGCTTGTGTAAGGAGAAAAATACAGTACAATGCAATAGCAATAGCACTTAGACTTATATACCGCTTCATAGTGCTTTACAGCCCTCTCTAAGCGGTTCACAGAGTCAGCATATTGCCCCCAACAATCCGGGTCCTCATTTTACCCACCTCGGAAGGATGGAAGGCTGAGTCAACCTTGAGCCTGGTGAGATTTGAACCGCCGAACTGCAGCTAGCAGTCAGCTGAAGTAGCCTGCAGTGCTGCACTCTAACCACTGCGCCACCTCGGCTCTTTGCAAACTAACTCTATATCCACAGTCATCTGGGAAGGCTACGAGCTTAAGGAAAAATGTTTTACTGTTGTATGTCAAACCAATTTAAAATTTACAGTCAAAGGAACAAAGGATGAGAGTGTCAAAAAAAATCAAAGCAAAAAAACTCTGATTAAGAACTTTTTTAACTGCTGCAAAGGAAACACCTCAACTAGTTCCAGGAGGACCTTAATGGACACTAAAAAGAGGTACAAGAGGCTTCTGAGTAGAAAGAAAAGTCTCATGAGGGCAGCTGTTTGGCAGAAGCTAATATAAGGGGTGAAGTGGAAAGGTTCTTCAATGTTTGAAAGGCTCATTAAGGCCAGCTCCAACACAGGGCCCTCTAGATCAGTGTTTTTCAAACTTAGCAACTTTAAAATATGTGAACTTCAACTCCCAGCATTCCTCAGCCAGTTAACCTGTGGTGTACCTGTGGATTCTTAGGAATCACATCTCTAAGACTTATATAATTCTTCTAATTCTCATAGGTCACTCTTAAGAGTGCCTTCTAAAGATTTGCCAAGCTGGCCTCCAATAACACTCCCTGAAGTGAAATAGATGAAAGGGGAAAAAAGCTAAAGAAAAAGAAAGCACCCAGCTGTGAACTTATACCAGCAAAATTAATAAAGGCCAATGTAGATTGGTACATTCCAATCCTCACATTCTTATTTACGACATCAATAATACTGCAAACATCCCAGAAGACTAGATTACTGCAATAGTTCTCCCAATCTTAGAAAATGAGGTTGAAACATAGAAGAAAACTACAGATCCTTAAGCCTCTTAAATATAATTTGTAAACTATATGCAAGGGATTTATGTAATTGGTTGGGTGAATGGATGGGCCAAGAGCACATCTTAAGGGACTAACACAGGGGTGGGTTCTAACTTACCTCGCTGCCGGTTCGCTTCCTCCTGCGCCGCGTGGCCACGCCTCGTGGACGCATGTGCAGTGCAAAAAAATACCCCCCCCCCAAAAGCCAAAAACAAGATGGCGACACATGCACAGTGTCAGAAACTCAGCTTCTGCGCATGCGCAGAAGAAAAAAAACCCGGAAAAAATCCCCCCCACCAAAATAAAAAAAAAAATTCAAAAAAAATTCAAAAAAAAGATGGCGGTGTCCACGGACCGGCACCGACCGGACCGGATCCGTGATGTCATCGTGATGTCACCAGTGGGTCGCTACCGGTTCAGGCGAACCGGTCCGAACCGGGAGGAACCCACCTCTGGACTAACATGCTACCTTTCGGGAGAGTAGCTGTGGCATAGATTGTTGCTCAATTCTGCAACCTCTAGCAGATAAGTATTCACAAAAGAAGTTTATGTAGATTTTCCTGATATTCAATTTCTTTGATTCAATTTCTTAGACCACCACTATGGAACAAGTTTACAGATTCTTCCATTAACAAAGATCTTTTGCTATTAATGCTAATTAATGCCAAGTCTGTATTAGAGCACTAACCTCAGAGTCAGACAAAATTGTGTTGGATTTGTTTTAATGCTATTCCTTCAGCCACCTTGGAGGGAAGATTCCAAATTATTCCAGCACCACAAAGGGCACTCTAAGTCCACGTGGACAATATCAAATTGAATGCACGATATATATATTTCAGGTTATCCCAGGGGTGAAATCCAGCAGGTTCTGACAGGTTCTGGAGAACTGGTAGCGGAAATTTTGAGTAGTTCGGAGAACCGGTAGTGGAAATTTTGAGTAGTCCCGTATCCTTCCCCAGGAGTGGGGTGGGAATGGGGATTTTGCAGTATCCCCCCCCCGGAGTGGGGTGGGAATGGAGATTTTGCAAGATCCTTCCCCTGGAGTGGGGTGGGAATGGAGATTTTGCAGTATCCTTCCCCTGCCATGCCCACCAAGCCACACCATGCCCACCAAGCCACGCCCACAGAACCGGTAGTAAAAACATTTGGATTTCACCACTGGGTTATCCCTTTTGTACTGATTTATGATGACAGCCGCTCCAGCAATTTTTGAAAAAAGAAGGTTCATGCTGACCAATTTTACGGAAACTACCTTATAATGGAAACAAATCCCACAGATATCTACACTGTGACAATTTTGTTTATTTTTTAATATTTAGTGACATGGATACACCATGAGAAGGTCACCATCGGAGGACAGAATAACTGTCTGCAGAGGAATCCTTGCTAACACAGGCAAATTTATTGAAGGTTTTATTATGAGCTAGACTTTATTTATTATACTGGATTTCTGGTCAATATTCATAAACCCCAAGGGGATATAAGCTAGGAACAGCAGCCTTAACTGTTAGATGGCAATCAATTCTTGGAAGTGGATTCGGTACTGGTTTTATAACAAATATTTCTTATTAGCTATGCTGAGTTTTGGGGAAAAATTTAGCTCAGTTTGAGCCAGGAAAGGAGAGCCTGATACTTGGCTATTCCTGAAAATCACACGACTAGCACATCTGGCCATGAGAATAGAGACATTGTAAATAATTTATTTTAGTAACCCCCTGGCAATCGGTGAACTAGTTTCGCTAAGTAGAGCCAAGCCATGTTGACTTTTATTTTAATATAAATTAAAGTTAAGATCAACTCCTACTAACCACATGAACATATTCAGTGCAGGTTTTGTGACAGCAGTACAGAATATTACCTTCTGGAATTTTTATTTCAGTTTTCCAGTCTAGGATAATCTTGGTGCAATGCATCCCATTCTGATCCTGCTTAACCAGACCATGGATGTAGCATACTATAAACCAGCATTGGACTGAAATGAAATAGTGCCAAGAAAACATGATGGAGCCAGTTGCCAATTGACCTTGAGTCAAGGACATTTTTACTTCAGCAGGTGGCAGAAGCTGGCTGACCTTGTCTTGACTCAGAAGCTCAGCAATGCCAGACTTCATTAGTACATGAACAGAAGATCACCATGGGTTATTAAGCCTGCGGGCTTCATTGGAAAGTAAAACAAAAATCCCAGAAGTCAATGGCAAACCACCTCCATACTGTCACCAAGAAAATTGCAATGGACATGTCAAGATAAGTCCCACTTTTAAAATCAGGATTTGATGGAGATTTGCATATACTGTAATGAGCCTTTAGGAACTTATGAAGCCTGCCAAATTTAAGAACACAGCTGCTATTTTGGACAGTCCTCTCTAAAATCCAATTTGAATACTAGGCCAAGCTGGATATCCCGTAGTAAAAAAAATGACAATTTCTCTCTTTCTATCCAAATGAACTAAAATAGTTAATAGTGTCATAAGTACATAGTGAAACACTCAAACGTAGCCTGTATGATACTGCATTGAAATGGTTTTAAGACACTCTTGACTTTATGATCATGTGCAATTGTTATTTGTTATTTTCATCACACTGGTTAATTTGTTTTGAGAATTTGAGTATAGAAAATTCAAATGTAGAGCTACAAGGAGTTATATCAACTAAACTGTAAAGGCAAACGTGCAGTGATCCAATATGAATTGTTTTTCCCCCAACACTCTGAATGCATGAGATATACATCTGCAGTAGCAGCCATTGCATTCTCTTCTCAGTAGCCATTTACTATAGCCAATTGTTGAGAAGGTCTTCATTGTATTAATTTTAGCTCTAGAAGCTGGATTCTTCTGCTGAACAACAAGGATACATTATTTAGAGTCAGTTTGGAACCAATGAGAGAAAAAAGTAAAATTATTTTTCAATTTATAAAGTGTTTTGGTGACAAATGTACTAGATCAGTGGTTCTCAACTAGAGTTAACTCACAAGTTGATTTCAGAAGTTGTCAAAATGGAATCAGATACAGAGTCCCTAAAACTCTTCATCATTTGGTTAATTTTCTTCTTCAATTTCCAACATCACCTTTGCTAACTAAAAAATATAAGCTTTGAATTCCAAACCACATATGACCAACAAAAGATCATACTGTATATTAAACCAAATATTAAACAAACAATACATTATATTTTTCCTTAATTTCTTGTATTGAAATTGGGTTCTTATTTTTAGAAAATAATTAAACTACAAGAAATTCCTCTCAAAAGCTTTATTTTGTTCCATTTTGAGAATAAAATTGCAGATGATAAAAATTGGGAATATTTAATGGAGTTTAATGCAATTAAAGCCACCTCTCCCACATGGCAAGTTTAATAATAAAATCAGATTAGCAGATAGGTTTTATGATTCTGAAAAAGCATAAGGTCACTGTCTTTTTTGTCAAACTTTCAACTAAGATAAAATATTGAACACTCAAGAGTAAAAAAACCCACACATAATTTTAATACTTTTAACTGTTTTTTGCCCCAACACTGTAGGATGAAGCTTACTACATTTTTCTGAAACCCTCCTTTACTTTCTTCTGTAAGGTGGTATAATTTGCCAGTTGTGGTCTATTGAATTTACATATCATGCATTATATAAATGTAATTTTTACATCCAAATGTCTAATTTAGTTGTGTTCTGGAAGAATGGCCAATGTTTGCCAAAATTCAGCTAGTTTACTTAGTGGAAAGTGGAAACATATAGCTTCTGATTATATCTGACTCATAAATCAGAAATACCACTGAAAATATTCAGTTTCTGTTTTAATTCAAACCATATGTAAGAATTAATAAAAATTACTACGCTATCAGTATAGGTCAGGGGTGTCAAACTCGATTTCATTGAGGGCCACATCAGAGTTGTGTTTGACCTCTGGGGGGGTGTGGGGAGCATGGCCAGGGGACGTGGCCAGCTCGACGTCACTTGTTTCTGGGATGCCTGTGGCGGCCCAAGCGCTCTGCCAGCGAAAACGGGCTCCCAAGCTCCGTTTTTGGCTGCAACGGCCTCCTGCAACCTTCTGCCAGTGAAAACGGAGCTTGGGAGGACCGCGTTTTCGCTGGCAGAGGCACTGCGGGCCAGTCCTTCGCTTTTTCCAGGGCGGTCCCTCAGGCCAGATCTAAGCACCCCACAGGCCAAATCCGGCCTGCAGGCCTTGAGTTTGATACCCCTGGTATAGGTAATAAATAATAAGCCCTCCTCCTCCTCTGATTTACTGTATTACTAACTATTGCTTCGTTAGTTAGTAGACCATTTAGAGATTCAATATCTATGGAGATTCTCAGTCATCCAGGTCAAAAAGGACCTTTGAGGTAGAGGATTCAATAGTCTTTCACCTTCTTTGGCTTCTGCTGTTCCAAAAGGTTTCAATTCTTATCTGTTGTGGTAGACGTTTCTCAAATGCTACCTCTGGGGTTCGATTGAGAACAGGACTGAGCTGTACATTCAAATCATTCAAAAGAAAACCAAGGCCTACGAGGGTGAATATGCCTCCCCTGTGGATTTAGCTATAGGAAAGCTATATTCCAATGGAAGCATTTTAGGCATGACTAACATGTATACATGCACAGTTAAAAGAGAAGTGTCAATTCCATCCATGCTAATTTTTAGCTGGCCTGTAGGTTTCTGTTTGGCTCAGAAAGTGTGTCCAAACATTTTCTGCATGACATTGTACAAACTTCTCTTTTTTTAAAAGAAAAAATCCCCCCACCCCATAAAGGTTTAACATTTTAATCTTTCCAGCAGTCTTCTCAAGCTTTCCAGGCTTCAGAGGGATAGCCCTTGATGGAATTTAGAAGTGCAAATTACTTTGTTGATTGATTTAAGCAAAGCAATCCCTCTGCAAAACACAAATAAAAATAAAAATTCACAGATAAACAGTGAAACATGAGGAACAAAAGAGTATCCAGAGGGAAGGGGGATAAAGGAAAATGTCTTGCAGGCAGCTGCTCCTTTTGTTAAAATAAAAAACCAACATTAGGTAAGGAGCATATGTAAGTAGAATGAAGTACATTGACATTGTTAAAGGGAATGTAACATGATTGTTGGAAGGAAAAAAAGAAAAGAAAATTGAAGTGGGAGGGGAAGAATATCTTTTGTTCTGTTATTATTTTATCCCTTGAGATGTACAGGTAATCCTTGATTGACAATCGATCATTTAGTGACTGTTCAAAGTTACAACGACATTGAAAAAATTGACTTATGATTGTTTTTCACACTTACTACCGTTGTAACATCCACTTAGTCACATGATCAAAATTTGGACTCTTGGCAACTGGCATGTTATTTATGATGATTGCAATGTCCCGGGGTCATGTGATCACTTTTTGCGACCTCCTAACAAGCAAAGTCAATGGGGAAGCCCGATTGACTTGACAACTGTGTTATTAATTTGATAACCGCAGTGATTCACTTAACAACTGTGGCAAGAAAGGTTACAAAATGGGACAAAATTCACTTAACAACTGTCTTGCTTAGCAATGGAAATTTTGGGTTCAATTGTGGTCATAAGAGAAGGAATCATAGAGACAGATAACACAGTAGTAATACAGAATGGACCGAACAGCTGAAAAGGAATTGGATAGAGAGATCTAAAATCAATAGCGACTATGCTTTGAAGGCAGAAATTCCCCATTTATTCCATAGCAAGGGCTGGTCCATGGAATGAATGCGGAAATTTCTGCCTGCAAAGCATAGTCACTATTGATTTTGGATCTCTCTATCCAATTACTTTTCAGCTGTTCCGTCCATTCTGTATTACTACTGTGTTATCTGCCTCTATGATTTCTTCTCTTACGACCACAATTGAACCCGAAATTTCCATTGCTAAGCAAGACAGTTGTTAAGTGGATTTTGTCCCATTTTATGACCTTTCTTGCCACAGTTGTTAAGTGAATCACTGCGGTTGTCAAGTTTATTGTACCCCACCCTCAGATAACTATCAGAAAGCTTTTTAAAATGAAAATACTGACATTCACTAAAGCAAATGTTGACACAGCATAGATATTAGCCATGATTGGAATCTGTTGTCATCCATCATTCTCCCACTGGTAAAAGTATGATTAAGCTGGCATACTTTAAAGAGAGTTATATAAGCATTTCTGCATTTTAAAGAAATGTTATATAAAAAACAACATACCGTATGTCAGGGCCTAGTTGCTTTAAAATAATGTGTTGTTTCATGGAGTGCATTGCAAAGTGCGTTGACTCCATAACGTTGCCTAGAAAAAAAGAAATAAATAAGAAGAATCTGCATACAAAACAGCTAGGTTGAGTTAGCTACATAAAATAATATGTACTCTATAGACACATATGTTCAAAACTGATATAAAGGCAACAGATTTAGGAGGCAGGTTTATTTTCAACATTTTTGTTTTGTTTCATAATTTGATGGAACAAATAGCAGATATGATGCCTTCTGTCATATGGTCCTCCTTTATTCGTTGCATAAAATTTACCCGTGCTTGTAAAAAGGTAAAGGTTCCCCTCACACATATGTGCTAGTCGTTCCCGACTCTAGGGGGCGGTGCTCATCTCCGTTTCAAAGCCGAAGAGCCAGCGCTGTCCAAAGATGTCTCTGTGGTCATGTGGCTGGCATGACTAAACGCCGAAGGCGCACGGAACGCTGTTACCTTCCCACCAATGGTGGTCCCTATTTTTCTACTTGCATTTTTTATGTGCTTTTGAACTGCTAGGTTGGCAGAAGCTGGGACAAGTAACGGGAGCTCACTCCATTACGCGGTGCTAGGGATTCGAACTGCCGAACTGCCGACCTTTCTGATCGACAATCTCAGCGTCTTAGCCACTGAGCCACCGTGTCCCTTACCCGTGCTTGTAGATGAATCTTATTCCAGCATTAGTACCCTGTACAAGCTGACTCAAAACCTATGTTTAATTCCAACTTTATGTTGATGGTCAGAATTTTTACTTGGTCTTCCTTTGAACTTGACAGTTGGCTGTTGCCTTTTGTACTTGTTTTCTCTGTTTGTTGGTTTTTTTGTGTGTGAGTTTTACTAGTTTTAGTTGTCTCAAGTGTTATTAATAATGGAGTCAAACAAATGCTTACGTGAAGTGATGGGTCAGTTCAGGGGTGGTATTCACTTACCTTCCCTACCGGTTTGCAAATGTGAGCGCATGCGCAGAGCCTCGAAAACGTGAATAAATGGGACATCATTACATCAGG
>QLTV01002738.1:476273-487809 GCA_003457575.1 Thermophis baileyi | reverse complement strand
GAAACGGAACGGAACGGTGCGGAACGGAATGGAATGGAATAGAATAGGATAGAACTTTATTGACACTAATCAGCATACATTAAAATGAAATTTCGTTGCATTCAGCTTTCAAAAGATAACCATTAGCATACCCACCCCCCCCACACACACACACATATGACACAGAGAAACATCACAGTCTAGTTTGGATGTATACATACAGTATATATGACGAAAAAAAGAATCCTGCAATTTTACAAGACGGATGGCATAAGGAACAAAGCTGTTACAGAATCTAGTAGTCCTGCTATAGATACTTCAAAACCTCCTCCCAGAGGGGAGCAACAAAAACAGACCATGAAGTGGATGTGTAGGGTCTCTAACAATGCTTCGAGCACATAACGCTTATAAGCAGTATCCTGAATAATGGGAAGCGAGCTTCCTATACTCTTCTCAGCTGTTCTTACCACTCTCTGTATGGACTTTCTATTTGAGGCGCTGATGCCACCAAACCAAACAGTGATGCAGTTTGTTAAAACACTCTCAATTGTGCCTCTGTAAAAAGTGGCCAGGACAGAAGGAGAAAGATGTGTTCTCCTCCTCCGACTCAGGAAATGCAAACACTGGTTTGCACGCTTCACGCTTTAACTAGTCACACAACACATTAATCACCACTGAAACCAGATAAATAAGTTGTATGAACACAATTCTTAAGTGAAATCATTGCTTCATGTATTATAAGTCTATATTGTTGCCATTAGTAGCAACTCTTCCAATGTTTCAATCTGAAGTAAGTCCAAGGATTGAATCATGAAGCTTTGGATGTAAATTGTTGCTGTCAATATTGTTTTGGGCAAAATGTTAACTCAGAAGCTACACTGAGCTAAGCTATAGAGTTGCTTTTTGTTTTATCAATTCTACCCCAAACATTCACATGAAATTGTGACATATATTATTTTAATTGTGGATTGGCAGAAAGACCAACTTAAAAGGAGTGAACAGGAGTGAACCCTGTTTATCAATCAGTGAAGTAGTAAGATCACCTCACAAGTTCTCTCAAACCAGGAACATTTTTGGGGAGGATGAGCATTACACAGTCCAGGGCTCTGTCTAATGATAATAAGATTGCTCTTTTTAGCATGTGTTTATTTTTGAATTGCCTATATTTGTTTCCAGATAAATAAAACTCAAAATTTGGATTGTGCTAAACTCTAATTCAAAGGTTAGCCTCAATGGTGGTTTCTGCAGCTTACCCTCCAAATTGAGCAGTCATCTACTGGATGCATCAAATCATCACATCCATTGGAGGGTATTTCTGAATCAATTTGATTTTTGCACATGTGCACATAGATTTTTATCAGATCCATCCAAGATTCTTTAAAACAAAATTGCTTCAACAGTTCAAACTGGAAATGTAAACCAAATCAGTTCTTCAAATTGAATTAGCAGATAATTTGCATTGCCCTATTCCAGTTTCACAGGTTTGGTATTCATAATCTTAATCATAATCGAGCTGGAAGGGACCTTGGAGGTCTTCTAGTCCAACCCCTGATGTTTCACAACTTTTTCCCCCTTTGCTAAACTGAGGGTGAACGTGGCCAGCACATGACACATCCAGCCCGTGGGCCAGGGGTGAAATCCAGCAGGTTCTGACAGGTTCTGGAGAACCGGTAGCAGAAATTTTGAGTAGTATGGAGAACCGGCAAATACCACCTCTGGCTGGCCCCAGAGTGGGGAGGGAATGGGGATTTTGCAGTATCCTTCCCCTGCCACACCCACCAAGCCACGCCCACAGAACCGGTAGTAAAAAAAAATGGATTTCACCACTGCCGTGGGCTGCGAGTTTTGACACCCCTGCCTATACCATTTGAGACAAGTGGTTGTGTCCAGTCTCTTCTTAAAGACCTCCAGTGATGAAGCACACACAACTTCCATAGCCAAGCTTTTCCACTGGCTTTTAGTTTTCAATTTTTGACCAATTATTATTAAATTAGTCATTGCTGCTAAACAGTCTTCAGATTGTGGAATTAATGTCATATTTTCTAGGGGTTTTCTTTTGTACACACACTTGATGGCTAACAATGGGATATAGAATAATTCCAGATGACAAATGCCTGGCCGCTGATTAATTGTGTAGGAGTAGGTGGCATTTGCTTCCCACATATCACATAATAGGTTCAGCGATGTTGTGAAATGACAACGGACAGAAATAATACAGTTAACTGCAATTGGGTGTCACTTACATATTTTGTTCAGACAGATCAGTAAAGAGAGTTGGCTATCAAGAACATTACATTTTTTTTCTGAAATGCATTTTCAAAGGAATTAGAATATTTTATGGTATTAAAATGTGCATCCAAGAATCATAATGCTCTGGGGAAAAGTGTTCTACTTGTTACATTGTTTAGGAAAAACCAGGTATCTTTGATTGCATTCAAACACTGAGCAAAAATAGTTATTGATGATTGGCATGATGCTTGAACAAACGTTCTTGGAATAGTGAGAAAAGGACTTTGTCTTTCTTTGAGCTCTTTAAAAGCACTGATGCTAATTATCGACACATTCACTTTCATTTTGTAAAATCCAAATCATTGTAATTCCAATCTGGAATTGCATTTTCCCCATGTACAACGACGCGCTTCAATTTATGTAATAGAAAATTTCTCAACGGTGGTGCTGCAGTTAAATTATGCACTAATATACATGTGCCTGAACCAAAAAGCAAACAGAAGAAAGTCCTGAAGTCCACCTGTTCCTGAAATGATGTGTGTGTGTGTGTGTGTGTGTGTGTGTGTGTGTGTGTGTGTGTGAGAGAGAGAGAGAGAGAGAGAGAGAGAGAGAGAGAGAGAGAGAGAGAGAGAGAGAGAGAGAGAGAGAGAGAGAGAGAGAGAGAGAGAGAGAACTTACCGTAATTGTCTGCTGCCTTGGAATCACTTGGAATTTCTGTATTCTGAAAGAAGAGACAATGAGCAGGAAGACCATAACTCAGTGACAAAGTACTAAGTTTGGTTGTGAAGATTTCAGGCACATTTCCTCTCAACTTGGGTGGGCTGCAAAAATCCAGTCACTCAGAAACAGAATAGGCTCCCAGAATTCTAGATGTGGTCCCAGCCCCTCAAGTTTCTCTACCATGTTCTGGGCTACCTTGGGTCCCGTTCTTCTAAGATCCTTCCTACTTGACATGGAACCAATTGTTCCACTCCCTCCCTCCCTCCCCTTAACATTTTACAATGCTTTAAGAGAAAGAGAAGATGAATGAGGCACGTTACTCGTGGATCAAGGTACTTTAATTCACTAGTCATGTGACAGATGGCTGGGCAGCTTGACCTTTGATTCTTTTACCTGGTCTCTGTTCACAAATCTATTATCAGGAGGCAGGGGGATCTGAAGTGTAAAAACAGAAAGAAACTTTCAGGGAACAGTTATATGATGATTTTAAAAAGACTGCTTCACTTTGCAGGTGCTATGAAAGCAAGGCTGCTCTGTCCCATTGGGTTGAGGTTCATACTCGCTATGTAAATAGATAAAAGCATCAGATCAATGGAATGTTGAATGGGCTGTTTGTGGCAATTGTCAAAAACTTGTTTTAAGATTCAGCAGCTGAGATAATGGAGCAATTTAGCTGTTGCTTCATGGAAGACTGATTCAGACTTAAAGAAGTTCAGTTTATTTTTAATTAGGACTCTGTTCACTTCATAGATAAATATACACAACCCACATTGTAATAACTAATTCCTTCCCATTGGAAATAATAAAGTCTTGCTTGGATTAGCACCTGCCCATCACTGAACGTGGAGCAATATCACATAAACTAGACATAATTTCTTCTTCTTTCACTTGGAGATTGGTGCCATCATTGTTACATATTCTTTTGATCTTCCTGAACTTGTTTTCAGTCATTGATGACTTTCCTGAGAAAATATAGAAAATATAGTGTGGTGTATTTTATTCACCGTAAGACAGGACAAGAAGCAATGGATGGAAACTAATCAAGGAGAGAACCAACCTAGAATTAAGGAGAAATTTCCTGACAGTTAAAACAATTAATCAGTGGAACATCTTTCCTCCAGAAATTGTGGGTGCTCCAACACTGGAGGTTTTTAAACATTTGTCTGAAATGGTATAGGGTTTCCTGCCTGAGCAGGAGCTGAACTAGAAGACCTCCAAGGTCCCTTCCAACTGTGTTATTTGGTTATCGATGCCATTGTATATGTAATTATACATACTTTCATTTTAGTGGCTACTAGAAGATCAATTGTCCTCTGTTAGGGATGTGCCAAACTAACATGCAGAATGTCACAATGCTTATTTTTCAGAACTCACAACTGGTGACTGAAAAATACAAATATATATATTGTGTTTTCTGCAGAGAAAAAAAAGAAGAAAGGAGAAATGCTAAAAGCTCATTCATGTGAAAATAGGCAAGAAGTTTCTGAATGCATGTGAAATTCATGCTGTCTAGAGACAAACTGACCTAACTAAAATGACATTAACCCCAAGGAACTATCAGATTCCAGAAGGAAAAAAGTTGGCAGATTATTCGAAGGAAAGTATCTTATCCCTTGTCTTTTCTTCAGGTCAATGTCCTCAAAATCCTACTGAAGGACATAAACAGAAGAATCACGTTGACTGACTGAAAACAGTGGTACCCAAGGGAGGAGGCCAGGAAACAAAAGAAGAAAGACTCCAAGCCAAACACACCTTTAAACTAAATTTATAACTCTCTGTCAAAACAGAGCAGTCAGGAAATGGCTTTCAAGGGGCGAGAGAGGGGATTTGAGCATGCTAAGGGAGAAAGTGAGGTGAGGTTTTTTTTTTCTTCCTTTCTTCTTTTGTCAAAAATAAAAATGAGAGAAATGAGCAGTGAAGTTGGCTTGTGCAAATATCATGGAATGAAGCCAGACTTACTGACTGCAATGGGCCAGGAGGTGATGGGCTCATTTTTTTCTCTCCAAAAAGAAACAAAACCAAAACAAAACAGAAAAGGGAAAGGAAGCTATAACAGAAGCTAAGAAGCCAACCGAGGAACTCGTGGTTCCAATTCCTTTCAGCTGCTAATTCACTCTGTGACCTTAGGCTTGCCACTCTTGTCTTCCATCCTTTTGAAATATGGAGTAAGAATTAGTGCTGTGCCAAAAGACCTTTCTGCTTCAATTTCACCCCTGTTTGTGAAAAAGGAAGGAAGAATTGAAACTACTTCATCATGAACTATCCTAGAAGGTCCAGAGCAACATGATGTATTTTCTCGGACATCCTAAGTGTCATGGCCTCATTGGAAAGTGGCTTCTCAGAGAGGAAAGAAAGTGCCATAGAATCCTTACTGAACCATCGGTTGAGCCAGTTCTTAGCAGAAAATGTGAGTCGCTACTGGACTTAGACCTTCTCTCCGGAATTCTTATTTAGACAATCAATCTTTGTGAACTACTACACACAATATCCAGAGGTAAAGAAGTTCCTTTGTGGTAGGAATCCCTTGAGGATAAAGAGTAGCATAGACTTTCTTGACCTCAGTACAGCCAGAAGAAGCTCTGAAGAGCACCAATTAAATAAGAACTGGTGCAGCTTCCAGTATAAAGCTCTTTAAGAGTAGATCATTGCTGGAAGCAGGGTATACTCTCTTGTAAAATAATCTGTACAAGAATTTTCATTGGAAAAATTGAAAGGGAAGACTTTATCCCTTGATGACATATGTTATGCCCTACATCCATCTCCTGATTCACAAGATTAAAAGCATAGGTTAAACTATCAATAGCAAATCATTAAAACACACAAAACATGTTTTAAAGGAAATAGCTGATGAAATTTAGTCACCACACTATAAAAAAAATGTTGAGACTCTAGAAAAAGTGCAGAGAAGAGAAACCAGGATGATTAGGGGACTGGAGACTAAAACATGAAGAAGGGTTACAGGAACTGGGCATGGCTAGTCTAGTGAAGGACCAGGGGAGACATGCTAGCAGTGTTCCAATATTTGAGGGGCTGCCACAGAGAGGAGGGGGTCAAGCTATTTTCCAAGGCCAGACAAGGAATAATGGATGGAAACTGATCAAGGAGAGATTCAACCTAGAAATAAAGAGAAATTTTCTGACAGTGAGAACAATCAACCAATGAAACAGCTTGCCTTCAGAAGTTGTGGGAACTTCATCATTGGAGAAACTGTCAAGAAGTGCTTTCAAGAAGAGATTGGACTACCATTTGTCAGAAATGGTGTAGGGTCTCCTGCTTGGGCAGGGGGTTGGACTAGATGACCTGCAAGGTCCCTTCCAACTCTGTTAATATGTTAATCTGTTAAATCAAATCATGATCCTTTACCTGGATTACTTTTGGTGAAGATCAGACTCACATTAGTAGATGGTTTGATATATCCCTGATTTTTGGAGAAGAATTGGACTAATTTGGTTCCATTCATGGTTAACATTGCACAAAAAGTCAGCCTTATGACTGTAGTTACTAAAACTGAGTTACTGGGGGCATCGCTATAAATCCAGCCACATTTTCTGCGTTAAGAGAGCACTGCTTCAATCCATGAGCTCCTTTCTAAGTTATTTTCTTTTCTATGGACTTTTCATAACATGATGTGAGAAATTGTGGAGAGGATAAAAGGTGAAAGGATGAGTAATTGTAAATCGAAGCGGTAGAAGGTTAGTCATATGGAAGCTTAGCCCCGATAGCAAGAAACTGAAGAAGCATTTCAAGTCATGCAAAGAAAGTCCACCTTAACTACTAACAGCAATAGCATTTAGACTTATATATCACTTCACAGTGCTTTACAGCCCTCTCTAAGCAGTTTATAGAGTCAGCGTATTGTCCCCAACAATCTGGGTCCTCATTTTACCGACCTCAGAAGGACGAAAGGCTTGAGTCAACCTTGAGCCAGTCAGGTCTGAACTGCTGGCAGTCTGCAGAATTAGCCTGCAATGCTGCATTCTAACCACTGTGCCACCAAAGCTCTTTATTAATTCATTATAAATGAAAGAAATTTCTTTTATAATTCCACAGTTCATAATATTTTACATAATTTTCTCTAAAGTAGGCTTTTAAAATAAAAATGTTTCCAATATGAGCTTTTTCTTATGTAGCAGATCTATGCATGCTTTGACTATGATTTGCAAAATGTAGTTTGGCAATTCATGAGATCAGTGCTGAACTGTGTACAGATAAACCTGAACAACTCAAGCCTTTCCTTCAAGAAGACTTAGCTGACTCTTAAAACAAGCTGTATCTTACTTGAGGTCCACACAGAATTGGAAATAGAAAAATAAGTCAGACTACTTTAATAAAAAGGCATGCAGATCTTGTGTTCATCCAAATCAAAAGTGTGATTCAGAAATCTTCTGAATCATTTTTGATTGTGCCCAGCCCTACTAAGTAACTATCCCTTCTGGAACATAGTTCGATGTTACTGTGCAACTTTCGGAGTAATACAGTAGCTTTTGAATCATTCACAAACATCTACATTATCAATATCTATATCTACATATCATCTATTTGTATATTTATCATCTATATATCAGCTGTATCAGCTATATTTGCTATATATATCAGCGATATCCTCTATATTAGGGGTATGCAGAGCCGAGGTGGCGCAGTGGTTAGAGTGCAGTACTGCAGGCTACTTCAGCTGACTGCCAGCTGCAGTTTGGCGGTTCAAATCTCACTGGCTCAAGGTTGACTCAGCCTTCCATCCTTCTGAGGTGGGTAAAATTAGGACCCAGATTGTTGGGGGCAATATGCTGACTCTGTGAACCGCTTAGAGAGGGCTGTAAAGCACTGTAAAGCGGTATATAAGTCTAAGTGCTATTGCTATTGCTATTGCAACCTGCGGCTCCGGAGCTACATGCAGCTCTTTGGGCCCTCTGCTGCGGCTCCCTGTGGCCCTGTCGCAGCAGAGGGATGAAAGAGCTGTTGCCCTGTTGTGGCGGTGGCATGGCCAGAGCCTTAGTGCAGGATCAAAGAGCCCCTGCATTTGCCTTTGCGAGGCAACAGCATTCTGCCTTCGTCACGGTACTTTGCTGTTGCCACCAGTAAAGAGGGCTGGGAGAGAATGGCGGGGGCAGATCTTGCAGTGTGGGGCCATCCCCCAAGCCTGGCCTTCCTCCTCCCTTGTCGGCGGGGCCAAGAGAAAGAAGGGGACGGCGTGGGGAAGCGTTCCCCTCTCCCGCCGAGCACCGAGCACAACAGCCTGGTGGGAGGGAGAGATGGCCCGGCAGAAGCAACCCCATTGGCCAGTTGGACAGCAGAGAGGCATGGCCCGGCTCTCGCAGTGGGATGCTGTTTGGCACATCCAGACGCGAGCTGCCGCCTTTGAAACGCGCCGCTTTCTGTTGCCTGTGCCTTTCCTGATCTTAGCTCCTGAGAGCTATGTTTTTGCTCGCTTTCTGTTGCCTGTACCTTCCCCGGACAACGATTTCTGGGGCCCTGGGAGGGGGGCAGCAGAGGCATCAAGGCTGCTCCCCCCCTCAGCAAGCCGGGCCTCAAGGAGCATGGAGAGTTGCGGGCAAGCACCGGAGGGTCAGAAGATGCTCTCCGACATCGCCCCAACACGCATTTCCAGTGTGCACTCCTCTGTCCTGAAGTAGGATTGAGTGGGTGGAAGGGAGCAGGGGGAAGGGGGAAGGGTAGGAGGGAAGGAGAAGCCCGGCTGGCTTTCCTTTGGCGTGGGGCGGGGGAAAGACGCAATACCCCCTCCATGGCCTGCCCACTGCTCTTGCAGCACCTTGCTCAGCACAGTGAAAGCATGCTTCACAATGGGGGAGATGGCATCCTCTTCTCCTCCTGGAGCCCATTACAACACGGAGGTGCAGGCAAGATTAAGAAGTGCCGGAAGAAGCCTCCGCAAGATGAGAGGCAAGTACAGGGGCGCTTCCCTCTCGTTCAGAGTGAGTCTCCATCCCCGCCGTTGCCCTTGCCTTCTAGCTTCATTTATCTGGGAACCTGGAATGACTCTTGATTTTAAATCATATGGTAAAAAGCACCCAAAGAAGACGAAAGAACATCAGAAAAAAACCTCAACCCTTGCTTGTTTTTGGAAATGGTTCAAGAGGGAGCACACACACACACACGAGAGAGAGGGGGGAGAGAGGGAGGGAAAGGGGGAGAGGGAGACAAAAGGGGAGAAAAAGAGAGAGAAATGAGAAAATGATGGAGGGAGAGAATGAGAGAGGAAAAAGAGAAACAAATGAGAGAGAAGAGAGGAAAAGGAGAAACAAATGAGAGAGAAGGGGGAGAGGGAGAGGGAAATGAGAGAGGAAAAGGTGAAAATTGAGAGAGAAGGAGAGAGAAAGAAAGGAAGGAAGGGAGGGAGGAAGAGAGGAAGGGAGAGGGAGAGGGAGTTACAGCAGAAGGAAAGAGGTTACAGAGGAAGGAAGTTACAGTGGAAGGAAGGAAGGAGGTTAGAAGGAAGGAAGGAGGCAGCGAGACAGAGAGAGAGAGAGAGAGAGAGAGAGAGAGAGAGAGAGCCCCATTTCCCAGCAGAAAACACCCAGAGCCACAAAACCTGGGTAGTCGTGGCTGGGGTGGGTCATGTGACTGGATGGGAGTGATGTTGAGTTGGCCACGCCCACCCAGGTTTTGTGGCTCCCAGTGTTTTCTTTTCTGTGGGAAACGGGTCCAAGTGGCTCTTTGAGTGTTTAAGGTTGCAGACCCCTGCTCTATATCTATAATGCAGCTATATCAGCTATATGTCACTATTTTGATATCTATATATCATCTGCATCTTTATCTAGGATAATTTATAATTGTAATTGGGGCACAATGAATGCTAGGAGATTAGATTTGATCCTGTTGCCCAACATTGTAATCTTGTTTGAGGACTTCACCAATCCACTCCCATAAAAACTGGCAGTAAAGTTCATGACTTTGTTTCCCAAACTGTATGGAAGAGAGAAATGTGAAGCTATATGCAATTATTTTTAATAGGCTTATCACCAGGGCTGTGGAAAGCAATGACTTTCCATCTCAAGTATAGTCCCAATTTGGGCACTCTCAATAATTTCATTTGAGGCAGAATGATAATCTTTCCACCTCTGTGCCGTGAATCAATGAACTGAAGTGGGCCAGCTCAATTCCACTAGCCACTCTGTATCGGTAGAAAAAAAGCTTCTCTGCATGTGTAATGGGTGCTTCGAAGTCTCTTTTATTCCTCCAGATCAAAGCAGTACAGCCGCTCCAATCAGGTGCTTCTAAAGGAACTTCTGTTTCAATTTGAAGCAACTCTTCAAAGCTTTGTACAAGCCCCCCCCAGCATTACAAGCCATTTGACCTTTTGTTTGGCTGCAAATAGTGCACTTTGTAATTTGGAAAGTGTTTGTGTACAGTACATCACCAAATTAAGCTGCCATGGAGGGCTGCTGCTAAGGTGAAATGTTGACCTGCCCTACAAATTGAACATCTAAAAACATGCTCGGAGTTGCCACCAGCCACATTTTGCACCAGACAAGATTTCCAAGTGTTCTTCAAAAGGTAACTTCAGGAAATGTGCCTTGCAATGCAGCAGTTTGGCCTGAGGCTACTCTGGTCTATGCAGCTCGAGAAAGAAGGGAGAAAAAATATATATCTAAAGGTAGTTTAAGCTGAGAAATAATCCCTCTGTGTGGTATCAGAGTTACCCAGGCAAACTTTTCCAGACTCCCATGTACACCTTTCAGCTTTACAGATCAAATGACATCTCAAAGGCTATTGTTTGGCTAAAATAAAATATAAAATAGAAATAAAATAATAAAGCTTGAGAACAGACATGGTCTCTGTTTAGACAAAGACAAATTGTTTTAGAGCCCAAAAAGACATAAGCATCAGCACAACAGAAATAGAATCATTATTAAGTGTGTCATTTGTACCCCAATAACTGTATGGTTTGGCAGAGCAACCAAACAGGACAGGCACAGACTTCAATGGAGGGTTAGGACTTCAGAAAGAACAATTGCAACCAGTCTGCCTTCCATTGAGGACCTGTACATTGTGCAGGTCAGAAGAAGAGCTGAGAAATTATCTACAGGCCCCTCACATCCTGGACATAAACTGTTTCAACCCCTCCCCTCAAGACTCCGCTATAGGGCATTGCATGCTAAACAACACAAAGACAGTTTTTTCCAGGGGTCCGCACTGGTTCGCTAGAAATCTTTTGTTTTTTTTCCCCCACTTTACAGGGCTAATCCTGTAAGGAAGGCATTCTGGCATTGTTTCTAGCCTAATCTTTATTGCCCTGCTTACAGAAACTGCCTCCCTTATTACATTCTTGGCAGTACGCCTAGACTTACTGTTGCCTGAGCTTCTCCTGAGTTTTTTTTTCCTTTGCTGGTACTTTGCTGGGGCTTGACTTTCTTAAAGGGGAAGGGGTTGTTTTAAGCTTTTTACACTGCTGTTGGGAGGAAATACTCCCCTGTTGGAGTTCTTCCAGCCGGGATGCAAGGATCAGCACTTTGAAGAAATAATTGAATAACGAAGCAGAGCTGCCGGAAAGAAGCTTTTAATGACAAGGAACCAAGATGAGTGACATTCAGCAAGGCTTCTTGGCTAGCTAGAAAGATTGACATTCAAACGTGAGTTTACATACCCTCTC
>QLTV01002738.1:448100-468255 GCA_003457575.1 Thermophis baileyi | reverse complement strand
GTGGTTGCAAGAACTGGGCATGGATAGTCTAGCGAAGAGAAGGACCAGGGGAGACATGATAGCAGTCTTCCAATACTTGAGGGGCTGCCACAGAGAGGAGGGGGTAGGCTATTTTCCAAGGCACCAGAAAGCCAAACAAGGAATAATGGATGGAAACTGACCAAGGAGAGATTCAACCTAAAAATAAGGAGAAAATTTCTAACAGTGAGAGTGATCAACCAGTGGAACAGCTTGCCTTCAGAGGTTGTGAGAGCTCCAACACTTGAGACTTTCCTACGACAAAGAAGAGGGGGTCAAGCTATTTTCCAGAGCACCTGAAGGACAGACAAGGAATAATGGATGGAAACTGACCAAGGAGAGATTCAACCTAAAAATAAGGAGAAAATTTCTAACAGTGAGAGTGATCAACCAGTGGAACAGCTTGCCTTCAGAGGTTGTGAGAGCTCCAACACTTGAGACTTTCAAGAGGAAATTGGACTGCCATTTGTCGGAAATGATGTAGGGACTCCTGCTCGAGCAGGGGGTTGGACTAGATGACCTACAAGGTCCCTTCCAACTCTGTTACTCTGTTAGACTCTGTTAGACTACATGCATGCAACAGTTGTAAAAAAGCAAATTCTGTTTTTTTGTGTGTCTGTATTTGTATCTGTATCTTGAAGTGGAAGCAGACTTAATCTAATGTTTCAGATCCCTAAAGTTTAATAAGACCCCTGGAAGAGACTAGAAAAATCTCCTGAAACCATCTTGTTTTTCTCTATGGGACCTCCCATAATTACGCTGTCACCATAGCAACATTTAGTTTGTGATGAGGCACCTGGCTAGCCAACATTTTTTCAATATATATATATAGCAGTTAGGAGTGCATGCCTGTATTTTATAAAAACAGCAGGTCTCTATGGTACTTTAAAGCTCACTGTTGACAGACTAGCCAGCTGTTTGACAGGATATGCACCCCAGAGTCTATGCACTGCCACACTGAACCAAATCCCTGGCAGCTGAAGAATATAAGCCTCTTTCTCTTATAAAAATACAACCTAAAATTAGGTGTATCCTTTCGAATTCCATATAAAATCCTGTATTCTTGCATATTCCCTGTGCAACTTTGCACAGCACCATCAGAAAGAAACTCGACACAAAGTAATCTCCTTATGCAGTTGTGGCCAAAACCAGATTCACCTAAAGAAACCAAATCACTCTGAAGATACAACATAATTTTGTTTGGATGTGATGAAAAAAAAAATACAAGATAGATTGGACTCCCAGCAAAGCTATGATACTTTGTTGAATGGCCACGAGCAAAAGCAATATCAGAGCTTATATATCTTTGGCCCCTACATTGCAGAGGGAAGACAAAGAAAAAGGCAGACACAGAGGAAATTGCAGTGTGATGTCGTAATAATTTTGACAAACCCGTGTGATCTCATAATTTATTCCTTCCTACTAGGTCAGTTTTTTTAGCCATACTATCTCTGAGACAATGGTCAGTGAAAGGAAACAAAATTTTCGGGTAGTCCTCAACTTACAACTAGTCATGTAGCAATTGTTCAAAGTTATGGCGTACCTCCCTGGGGGTACTTACAACCAGGATTTGAAGTTCTGATGGTCACACTCCCTCCCATGAACATCTGACCACTCTTTGGGCAACTGAGCCACATTTAAGGTGGTTGATTCCCTGAACAATTGTGGCCTTCACTGAACAACTGCCACAAAAAAGGTTGTAAAATTGAGTCGGTCACATGGGTGATCCAATTTTCAACCATCATGAATTACTACTGTGATGGGTCACTACTCAGAGTCATTTCAGTTTTCTGTGAACATTTTCTTACGTTCAACAGTTCATATGTAACAGAATGACAGAGTTGGAAGATACCTTGGAGGTCTTCTAGTCCATCCCTAGCTCAAGAAACCCTATACCATTTCAGACAATTTCTCTCATGTCTACTTTTACCACCACAATAATAATTTACTGAACACCCACAATTAGTTCTGTGTTGCCACATCACAAAAACATAGGTGAAAATGTGCAGGAAATGGCAACCTTATTGATCAGGGGTCTCAAACATTTTCCCTATGAGAAGAAACTGGGAAATTTCAGACTAAAAAAAAAAAAGTATTGAGCTATATAAAGTCACTCATGGGATGGAGAATGTTTTTCTTTTCTCTCAAAATCCTAAGCTCATCCACTGAAAACAATTGGAAAGAAATTTAGCACCGATAAAAGAAAAGTATTTCTTAAGTAGCATATAAGTGTTCAGAGGAATTGATTTCCAAAAGGTATGATGGCTACTAACTTGGATGGTTTTAAAGGGTGACTAGAGAATTCATGGAGGTCTCTTAGTGGTGATTAATCTTGGAGATTCAATGTTATCCCTGCAGTGGGAGAAGAAGGCCAGACAAGGAATAATGGATGGAAACTGATCAAGGAGAGATTCAACCTGGAAATAAGGAGGAATTTTTTGACAGTCAGAACAATCAACCAATGGAACAGAAGTTGCCTTCGGAAGTTGTGGGAGCTTCATCACTGGAAGCTTTCAAGAAGAGACTGGACTGCCATTTGTCAGAAATAGTGTAGGGTCTCCTGCTTGGGCAGGGGGTTGGACTAGATGACCTACAAGGTCCCTTCCAACTCTGTTAATCTAAGAATCTAAGAGTTGGGAGAAGGAGATGAAAGGTGGAAAAGAGATACATCTCCACCTCTTTCTTAAAAGGCAAGTCCAGGTTGAGGAACAAAATGTTGGACTAAGATGGCCCCTGACTAATCCAGCAGGTTTATTCTTATGACAATTCAGCAGCAGCCTTTTTAAAAAAATCATGAAGAAAATTCAATTCCATGAATATATTATTTTTAAATTTATTTTCATAGGATGAGGAATTTCATTGGCAATTTTGTTATACATCTTCTCTGAATGAATCTTCTTCTGAGAATGAACCTCTAGATATGATAAAGGCTTTGCACATCGCTGGACCAGAAAACCCAGACATAAATCTGAACTGGTGTAGGAAACAGAAGTCATTACCTGAATCAGAAGGAGAGATCAAAGTCCTCCCAAGCATGAATGAATATGAGTGGTTGAGACTTCAGACTCCAGGATAAAATGTGTGCAAAAGAGAAAGATGGTGATATTTTTTAAGGACATGGGAGGACAGATTTTTGGCACACTGTTCATTAAAAAGTTTTCATAAATCATCTGATATTGTTTACGCAAATAGTGCTAAAATGCATCTTTCAGCTACAATACAATACACAATACACTAAATTACACCCTCCCCCCCCCCAAAAAAAAATCCTAGGTGAATTGGAATGGCTTCAAGAAACCAGAAGCACAAAAGTGTGAGGAATCATCAGAATATTTTATTCCTTTGGTCAATCCTTTAGAGAGAAACAAAACTTTAGAGAGAAACAAAACAAAATCTTCGAGACCACCTTCTACCTCATAGTTCCTAGCGACCGGTAAGATCCCACAAGGTTGGTCTCCTCCAGGTCCCGTCAGCTAAGCAGTGTCGGCTGGCGGGCCCGCGGGGAAGGGCCTTCTCTGTGGCTGCCCCGGCCCTCTGGAACCAGCTACCCCCTGAGATCCGGACTGCCCCCACCCTATTGGCCTTCCGGAAAGCATTGAAGACCTGGCTTTTCCGGCAAGCTTGGGGCCGTTGATCTCGCAATTTGCGAGGTCCGGCCTTGAGTGATATGTATGTATGTGACTGTTAACTGGGTTTTTTAAATATTTTATGATGTTTTAAATGTATTTTCTATACCCTGTTGTGAGCCGCCCAGAGTCCTTCGGGAGTTGGGCGGCATAGAAATACAATTAATTACATTAAATTAAATTAAAAGTCTGTCAGAGCCTAAGCCAAAATGCAAACTAACTTTCATGAAAAGTGTGGAACTGTTTTGCTGGAAATGTTGTTACTTGTTGAATCCCTACATGTGCTCTGAAATGTTTATGGAGTCCAAAGTATCCAAATACCTTGCAGTTGGAAGTGTTTTTTATTTCTTAAACACAATTTCCTCAGATAATCCTAAAAGAAAGAGGGTCGTAGGCAAAAAATGTTTTTTTCCCCTGAGGATGTAACTTACTGAGCCATGGTTGAATATTGGTTAGAATGCAGTAATTCTGAATTCCACTGCCAGGAGTTTGATCCTGACCAGCTCAAGGTTGACTCAGCTTTCCATCCTTCCGAGCAGCGGTGGGTTGCTCCTCGTTCGGCCCGGTTCTGCGAATCAGTAGCGGAGGCGGCGGGAGGCTCCACCCACCCGCCTGGGATGCTCCGCCCACCCGCCTGGGACGCTCCGCCCACCCGCCTGGGACGCTCCGCCCACCCGCCTGGGACGCATCTATGCATGCGCAGAAGCATCGTGCACATGCACAGAAGCGGCGCACGCACAAACCGGTAGCAACGGGTTTTAGAACCCACTACTGCTTCCGAGGTCTGCAAAATGAGGACCCAGATTGTTGGGGGCAAGATACTGACTCTCTAAACTGCTTAGAGAGGTCTATAAATCACAATGGAGCAGTATATAAGTCTAAGTGCTATTGCTATTTCTCAAAGCAGAAAGATGAGTGAAAGGGCAAAGCAAAGATTGCAAACTCAGTTGTAGAAAAAAATAGCTCTCATTTTTTTGCATCTGAAGGATATAGTTGGACAAAAGTCCAACATTCAAGACCTCATTAAAAGAATATATTCAGCTCTTCAAGTTGAGTATACCTAGACATATCACCATTTTCTTGTATCATGTGTTTAGCTATACCACTGTAGGATTTCATCTCTTCTGACAGATTAAGGATTACAAGGGAACAGAATTTTTTTTTAAAAAAAAAAAAGGGGGGGGAGCATGTATTCTTCTGGCATTAAAGGAAGCAAGTGACCAAAACAGAGACGCTGTCTCTGTGACAGCATGGAGATTCTTATCCACATATCTACAGGAATTACACCTTAAGCTTATACATTGGTGATATCAAACTCCAATAAAATCTAATATATCAAAGCTGTAAACTGAAGGGAGCATTCTTTCATCTTTGGTGGGAATGTGATAAAGTTTCTAATTTCTAGAAGAAAGTTTTCAGCAAGATGATATACAGTATATACTGTAACTAAACAGAAAACTGATTTTTCTCCACGGTTGGGCTTACTTCATAAGTTTGATTTTTATATTTACTTTGGCGACCATCAATTTTTGACTTTTACCGGCTATATTAAGGATTACAAAATAGTGGAAATATCTAGAAATATTGCTGCTAAATGTTATGCTAAGCTTTTTCTATACCACTGCTTGAAAATGTTTCTGATAACATCTGCTGGTTGATAATGCAGAAAAGCAAATCTTTGTTCTATCAGGAATAGTTGGGTTTTATTCTTTATATAAGAGATAAGCATTCTTGTAAAGTATCTGTATCAGTAATGTCAAAAGTTATAATAAAAAATGACGGTGCATGTGAATTTCCTGTCTTTCCTTATGCACTCGTTACAGATAGTCCATTCATTCAGCAATCATTATGTCACTATGGCACTGAAAAAAAGTGACTTACGACCTATTCTCACACTTACCACCGTTGCAGCATCCCTACAGTGAACTGATCAAAGTTCAGGCAGTTGACAACTGGCATGTATTTACAATGGTTGCAGCTTCCTGGGATCACATGATCACCATTTGCAACCTTCCCAGTTGGTTTCTACAAGTATGACTGTTTATAACCTTTCCAGATGACTTCCAACAAAGTCAATGGGGGAAGCCAGGTTTCCTTAACAACTGCGTGATTCACTTAACAACTGCAGTTGATTCGCTTACCAACTGTGGTAAAAATTGGGTGGGCTTATTTAACAACCGTCTTACTTAGAAATGGAAATTTTGGCCCTAATTGTGATCGTAAGAGAAGGATTACCTGTAGCAATTTGCAATTTCCTGACCTCCACGCTTTCATTAAATCTTGAAATAAATAATTGCAAGAGACTCTTGCTCTTTTGGTCCCCTCTCTTTCTTCTTTGCTTTTCATCAACATGGGCTTAATATTTCTTTTGGGTATTAATTTTATTTCAAATTTGACATTTTATCCTTTTTTTAAACCAATAGCTTTGACTATTGCTAAAGAGGAAATGAAGAAAATGTGTTTATGCATATTCAAATATATAAGGGTAGAGTTATTAACCACTCCAATTAAAGGAACAGGGAGCCCTTGTCTGGACACTGTTAGCAGGCCAAACCAAAACCTTACATATAGAGTGTTACTGTGTGTAGTAGAATTTGGGGCAAAACACCTTAGCAACTTAGTTGTTCTGCAGACATATTGCATGCATTAAGAGAGAGAGGGGGAGAGAGAGAGAGAATTCTTAGTCATAGAAATACTGCACAGTTGCATCTCAGGTAAGTTACTGCTGAACAAAACTCTGCTTGGTGAGAAGAATCAATAGGAGCTCTTCTTTTCTAGTAAATCACTGGAGAGCTTTTGATTATATCAGATGAAGTATTTCTTAGGTCGTTATCTGTCTGCCTCACAGTCTGCACTATTTATTTATGCTGCCATTTTGAGAGGAAGGAAAGAGAGGTAAATTCATTTTCCTTTTTCCTTTTTTTAAAAAAAAATTTGTACTCCTTGAGCAGGGAAATCACTCTTCAAATTTGTCAAAGCGAGGGAAGGGAGGATATATGGTCATGCAATGTTTAATTCAGCTTTGTAATGTGCAAATTTGAAGTCTGGAAAGCTTCCAAAATCTAGGGCAAACATGCCCACACTTCAATGTTCTCTGTTGCCAATAACATAATGAATAGAGAACAAAGAGGTGGGTGTGGGTGTGTGAGGCAGGAGAAGAGGGAAACTGGACAAATAAGGGAAAACAGGGACCGTATTTCACATGCATCTGAGCCAGACGTCCATCACATATTTTTGTGCTGCTTGTTATATGAGCAAATTGCTGTCTCACAAAATTGTCCAATATGATACCAGAGGCAGTCATGGCAGGTACTGTCCATTAAATGGAAATGTAGCCCTTGATTTCTGTGACACACAAAGTTCTAATTAACAGTTAAGGTTCAAAACTTAGAACAACTGGACAAGACCAGGCAAAGGTTAGAATTTCCAAGGAGTTCAAATCATAAAAGACATAAAGATATGGATCTTGTACTAGTATCTTATTGATCTCAGGAAGAAGCTGTTAGACTGTTAGAACCTCCAGAGTGCACCTAAGCACTACCAGCAGTAGTTAGCCTTGATTGATATGCTAGCTTGCCTGAGAGTAAAAGCCATGAGAAGATGTCTTGATTTTTTTAAGGATGCTGTTTTGAAACAATCTGGCTTCTCTTCTCTTTGACTCTTGAAGTATGTAGCAGCTAGATGGTCAAATCTCTGGATTAGAATCAGGCTGATGAGCATACAATGTGATGATCTTTGTCCCTTAAAGTGGATCTACCTGGTACCTCATCTGAATCTTCTATGGATGGAATCCACTGGGGAAGGCTTCCTTGTCTCTCTCTCACACACACATGCACTATGTAATTAAAATGATTGTGCTGCATGCTGTATTCTACTCAAAAATATAACTGAATTGTAGATAAGAGCTACAGTAAATATGCATCCTTTTGCACCTCTCTTTGTCTGCTTCTAACACTTTTCATCATGTTCCCTTTTGCATCTAATACTCCCCTTCACTTTTGTCTATGCTCCATACTTAGCACATTCCAGGCACAGGGCAAATCACTTTCGGCAGAAATCTGAAGTACCATCTTGTAAAATTAGGTCAAATACAGCATGTAACCCTATGGCCAAAGGTTGCTTATCCCTGGGACACCACTAGAAAATGTTAGGAAAAGATATTTCTAGGCTCTAGTCGGGGGTGATTGAGATTGTAGTGTTCAATCACCATATGAGTTGGGCAGTGGTGGGTTGCTACCGGTCCGGACCGGTTCTAGAGAAACGTTAGTGGAAATTTGGCATGCTTCCCCGAACTGGTAGTGATCTCTGGCTGGCCACGCCCCTGAACCGACCGGTCCCCGGTCGCGTCTCTCATCCGTTGCGTGCAGGGAAAGACCTTGCAAAGTAAAGAAAAACGTTTCATGAGGGCGAGAAGTTGTTAATTGCCTCGAACTCACAAGACATTTTTCTTTACTTTGCAAGGTTTTTCCCTGCATGCAACAGCTGAGAGACAACCCGGAGCTGCCAGTCTCTGGTAAGATGCGCATCTCATGGCCGTCCCGTCCCATCTGCCACCCCCAAATTGCGCCCCACTGCGAGACGCGCATTTCTCCCACCCCACCCCTCCAGGCAGCGAAAGAAACCGCCGCCTCCTGAAAGAAAAAAACCTCGCAAGGGCGAGAAGTTGTTAATCGCCTCGCACTCACGAGAAGTTTTTCTTTACTTTGCAAGGTTTTTCCCTGCACGCAACGGCTGAGAGATGACCCGGAGCTGCCAGTCTCCAGTAAGATGCGCATCTCGCGGCCCTCCCACCCCATCTGCCACCCCCCAATTGCACCCCACTGCGAGAAGCGCATCTCTCCCACCCCACCCCCCACCCTGCTTCCCTTTTACCTTTCTTTAATGTGCCCCGCTTCCCTCCCCAAACCTTGGGAGGCGGCTGCTCTCGTCCTCTCGGCCTGTGGAGGAAGAAGCCTCCATGCTGCAAAGCCCTCGCAGTGGCAGGAGGGGGAAAAGAAAAAAAAGGCCTGGCCTCTGAAGCCTCTCGAGGGAGACATCCTTGTGTGTGTGTGTGGCAGTGCTGTGAGGAGAGCCAGGCGAAGGGAGCCCGGGAAACCACACCGGCTGTGAAGCAATCAGCCACTTTCCTTCCACTGCCGCCGTCGCCGCCTCTGTCTCTTCCTTTTCTCTGCTAACAGAAGTCAGAGAGGAAAAGGTAGTTGCTTCGCCGGGCGTTTCTCCATGTTTCCATCCCAAGTCAGCCGCAGCCGGCATGGTGCTCATGAGTAAGCTGCAGATTAGAGGTAGCCGGCAGATCGCTGGCTTACTCGCTCTGCTGCTCGCCGCCCACAGCTCGCAGGCAGCAAACAAAACTGCCACCTCCTGCCTCCGCATGTTGAGGAGCATCCTGCCACAAGCATCGCCTTCCCAACAGCAGATGGGAGGTGGCGGCTGCAGCTGACTTGGGATGGAAACGTGGAGAAACACCTGGCGAAACAACTGCCTTTTCCTCTCTGACTTCTGTTAGCAGAGAGAAGGAAGAGGCAGAGGCAGCGGCGGCAGCAGCGGAAGGAAAGGGGCCGATCGCTTAGCAGCCGGCATGGTTTCCAGGGCTCCCTTCACCTGGGTCTCCTCACAGTGCCGCCACACACACACACACACTTTGCCTGGGTCTCCTCACAGCACCGCCCCACACACACACAAGGACGTCTCCCTTGAGAGGCTTCAGAGGCCGAGCCTTTTTTTTCTTTTCTTCTCCTGCCACTGCGAGGGCTTTGTGGCTTCGAGGCTTCTTCCTCCACAGGCCACGAGGACGGGAGCAGCTGCCTCCTGAGGTTTGGGGAGGGAAGTGGGGCGTGTTAAAGAAAGGTAAAAGGGAAGTGGGGTGGGGGGGGTGGGAGAGATGCACATCTTGCAGTGGGGTGCAATTTGGGGGTGGTAGGTGGGGCAGGAGGGTCGTGAGACACGCATCTTACCAGAGACTGGCAGCTCCAGGTCGTCTCTCAGCTGTTATGTGCAGGGAAAAACCTTGAAAAGTAAAGAAAAACTTCTCATGAGAGAAGTTTTTCTTTACTTTCCAAGGTTTTTCCCTGCACACAACGGCTGCGAGATGCGACAGAGCTGCCAGTCTCCGTGCGTCTCGCAGTGGGGCGCAATTTGGGGGTGGCAGATGGGGCAGGGGATGGAGCCGCTAAAGGAGGGGAAATTTTCCTACCTTTTCCTGTGGGCGTGGCTTGGTGGGGGTCATGTGAGTGGACATGGGCATGAGTGATGTCAAGTTGGTCATGCCCACTCAGTCACATAACCATAAAACCACACCCACAAAATAAGCCATGCCCACAGAACCGGTAGTAAAAAATTTAGAACCCACCCCTAGAGTTGGGTCAATCCCTTTTACAAAGAGAAGATGAAGAAAACATTTTGATTTGAACATAGTTTTTAAATTTGTTTTTATTTTTGCTCAGGTCTTTTCACAATTCCTATTTTATTATTAGTGCAATTAAAAAGAATCAGACTCAATCTATTTTAAAAGTAGGAAAATAATAATTGAAAAATAGATATTCATGAAATTGCCCAAGTACTTCCCTACCACATTTTTTTAATAATTTAGTTTCTGAGTACACTTTTTAATAGGGATGCTATATGATGAAGAGGAATGATTCAAATTGCATTAGGGGTACATTGATTAAAATGTGATGAACAAGCTCATGAATTTATCTAATTCATCAGGTTACCCCAGGGCCATCAACTCTAAGGGGCAAAACTAAAATTGCTCAAGGCAAATTGTATTGACTATGTGCAATCAACTTGGTGTTGTCTATTAGCAACCACATACCGTATTTTTTGGAGTATAAGACGCACCGGAGTATAAGACGCACCTTAGTTTTGGGGGAGGAAAACAAGGGGGGAAAATCTGCCTCTGCCTCCCAGCAATTTGCCTCACAGCAAACAGCGAACAGCAAACAGTACAGATGATATACACTGTTTGCTGTGCATGCTATTTCTGTGCATGTGTGCCTGACCCATAGAAATAGCAAAGAATTGGAGAAATGTACATTATGGCAGTATATTAATGCCAGAAAGTTTTCTTAAATGTAGTCACACTAACTCCTCCCAATTATTTAAATAGATCTACTCCAAACATGACTAAGTCAGGGTTTAACTCAGCTGCCTTATTTTAATACTAAAACAGGACACTGTTACATTTCAGATTATTACTTGTACAGATGCTGTTAAAATTGATGTGGCTTTCTTGAAGTATACATTATTCTCTGCTCTTTAAAAGAAGATACAATAGCACTGGGCCTCTTCAGATCAAGCATTTATTTTAAAAAGCTTCTTCATTTTGTTAAGTTGTCTAGAACAATAATAAAGCAGTCTTTAAAAAATAAGTCTAATAATTTGAACATTCTATAGACATTTATAGTTATTGACTTACCTCCTTGCATCCAGCTTCAGCAGTCTGATTAGCACAAGAAAATAAAATTCTGCCTCTGCCTCCCAGCAAGTTGCCCCCTTGCAGTTCTAGTTTCACTTTCATTTTAGCACATGGGCCTGCCTGAGCCTCTCAGCTGATGGTCGGGAGGCTGATAATCAGTTCCTTGTGCTAATCAGGCTCTGCACTGTTTGCTGCAAGGAGGTAAATTATTGGGAGGCAGAGGCCAAAGGGTGGGGGGGGCTGGGTGGGGCTACAGTCGGTGTATAAGATGCACCCAAGTTTTCACCCTCTTTTTGGGAGTAAAAAGGTGCAACTTATACTCCGAAAAATACGGTAGCTACATTAGACTTTCTCCAAGATGGTCTGTCCCAACCTGGTCCTCTAGATCTTTCAATGATGCACTCATGTTCGTTGTCATTGAGTCCTTCCAGTTGGCTGCTTGTTATCTGCTTTTTCCTCAAACCAAACAAAGAAACAAAACCACAACATTTTGCTGGGTATATATTTTAACTTATGACATTAATTGAATAATTTCTAGGTTCCTGGTTTGCAGTCTAATTTCCAGAGAACGCCAATTAACAGTGAAGTTCTTTTAAATTTGTACTACGTTATTCCTGGAAGAATAAAATTCATAATGTGCTTAATAAGGCAAACAGTTGTATGATTTGTCTATATTTAGCAAGTAGAGTTTGGAGATTTCATCAGTCTCCCAGCTTCTTTCTCCCCTACATGCAGCAGTAACACACATTGCTTCATTGTACAAAATCTCCATAATAGACCATCATATTCCATAGAAATAGATTATTCAGATTTAAACTTATTAGGCAGCTCTACGAAGTGATGGAAAGGCAGAGGCTCAAAAGGAATCGATTTGATTCTGAGGGCTCCTTATGTCATACATCATTTCAGCTTCTCTACAGCCATGACCTGGATGACTGAGAATCTCCATAGACATTTACCAATGGGATGAACACCCTTTGAAACGTGCAGGAATATGAACGGATTTCCAGAGAAAAAAATTGCAGGTAACCCTGAGGGCACAGATAAACCTCCAAGTGGCCTCAATGAGTTTCAGAAAGAGGACTCAGAATGAGTCTCAGAAAGAATGACCAGATGACTGCAAGAAATATAAATCCTTCCATTCTCCACCATTTATTCAGAACTGAAGAAACCTCTTGATTGAGAAGCGAAATGTCTTCAAGCAAAACAAGAAAGTCTAATTGCCTTTTGAAAGAAAGCACCTTTGGGACAACCATGACCTGGATGATTGAGACTCTCCATACACAACTTCTCTACAGCTCAACTGGATACTGTTACGTACTGAGACTAGAGCATTAAGGCTCCAGTCAGGTCCTCCATTCCGACGGGAAAATACTCGAAGCTGATTGGCTGGGTAGTCTGACAAAGGTGGTGACGAAGGTGGCATCGGAAGGCAGATAACAAAAAGAGCTGACAATGCATTTCCAGCACAGGGGCATCAAGCGGTCTGAAGAAACAGCAAAATGATGACGTACGCCCCACCGAGCCACTACAATCCAGCCAAGGAGCACTGGAACTCCTACATGACCAGGTTTGAGTGTTTCATGGAGACCAATGACCTCCTCGACAACAAGAAAAGAGCTCTATTCCTAAGCTACTGTGGGTCTGAGGTTTTCGAGACCACCCAGGCACTGGTAGAACCGACACTGGTCCAGACAATCACCTGGACCACACTCCAGATTATGCTGAAGATGCACTATGCGCCTCAACCATCCAAATACGTGCGGCGGCATGAATTTAATCTGAGGAATCAGCAGGAAGGTGAATTGATCAACGAGTATGTTGCCGCGCTTCGCAAGGCCGCAGCGTACTGCAAATTCCGAGACCTAGATGAGTTGCTGCTGGACAGAATAATTTGTGGGGTGCGTGATATCAACCTCCAATGGAGGCTACTGTCAAAAGTGACCCTCACACTGCAAATCGCCCTGGATGAGGCCAGAGCAACGGAAGCATCGACCAGATCGATCGAAACGCTTCAGAAGCAGGGCAGCCCGAGAAGCGCGTGCAAAGCTGTCACTGTTCATCGCAAGACTTCAGAACGAGATCTCTTGCCTGACAGCGAAGAAGAAATTTGCCACTTAAGTTTGAAAGGCGGAATAGGGCAAATGAACCGGATGATCGATTCCAGTCTTGCGCTGGTTGTGGGGGAAACCACCAGTGCGCAAATTGTCATTTCAGGGACGCAATCTGCCAGCGTTGCGACTGAAGGGGCCACTTGGCCTGCATCTGCCGTGCCAGCCTGCCATCGCTGCAGCCAACAAGAAGGGCACCAAACAGACCGAGCCACCCAAAACCTCAACGACGAGAGGTGTGGAAGCCTCGATGGAAGAATGGCAGAAAGAACGGAATCCACAGAAATGTTCCAGACCAAAATATGGCAGTCAAGCACACCGAGGAGTAAGAAGCTGCGCGTCACCATCCTCCTCGAGGGGTCGCCTTGCAGCATGAAGATTGACACCAGATCATCCCTGACCATCATCTCTGGACAACACTAAAGAAGGCCATCCCTGGTATCCAGAGACAACAGCTGAAATGCCAAGAACTATGGCTTGCTGACTACCAGGGAAATCGCATCCCCGTGCTGGGCTGCGGCGCATTCCGTGTTCGATTCAAAAACTTTGACGGACCACTCACACTAACAGTAGTCAGCAGCTCCCTTCCAAGCCTGCTCGGGTTGGAATGGTTTGAAGCCCTGGGCATGGGGGTAACCGGCATCAACGCAATCTGCCGTCAACCATGCCCAGTGGGAAACACCTATTGTGACACCTGTCAAGTCTGATGGGTCAGTCCGCATCTGCGCAGTGCGCAGACTATAAATGCACCCTGAATAAGGCGCTACAACAGAGCACCTATCCGGTTCCAGTCGTCCAACATCTACTACATTCCCTGGGACCCAGAAAAATATTCGCAAAATTAGACTTAGTGCAGGCCTACCAGCAGTTGCCTGTAGATGGTGCCACAGCTGAGGCCCAAACCATTGTAACACACAGGGGTGCATTCAAGTGCAAGAGACTACAATTCAGTGTCAGCATAGCCCCTGGGCTATTCCAAAGCATTATGGAACGACTTTTGGAGGGAATACCGGGAGTAGTCCTATATTTTGATGACATATTAGTGTCCGCAACAGATAAAAAACAGCTATTCCAAAGACTGAGAATTGTGCTAAATAGAATCAGAAAGAAGGGCCTTCGTTTAAAAAAAGAGAAGTGCCAAATCGGGGTGCCCAGGGTTGAGTTTTTGGGGTACATGGTAGACGGCTCTGGGATCCACCCCCACAAATTCTAAAATTAAGGCTATCCAGGACACCCCCACTCCCCAAAACCAGACTGAGCTGCAGGCGTTCTTCTTAACTTTTACAGCATTTTTTTACAACAGAAGGCAACTGTAGCCAAGCCCTTACACAGGCTGCTCGGAAAAAATGTGAAGTGGACTTGGGGCAAAACTGAGGCACCCGCATTCACAGCTGTCAAGAGGCTGCTTTCCGCAGACAGCCTCCTGGTGCAGTACAACCAAACTCTCCCTCTAGTGTTGACCTGTGATGTGTCACCTTTCAGCATTGGGGCAATACTCAGCCATCACCTGCCTAATGGAACCAAAGCCCCAATTGTGTACTATTCCAGGACCCTGTCATCCGCAGAACAGAACTATAGCCAGTTGGACAGGGAAGCGTTGGCTGCGGTGGCAGGGGTCAAGCGGTTCCATGATTACTTGTATGGTCGAAGGTTTGACCTCATAACCGACCATAAACCATTGCTTGGACTCTTGGCTAGGAACCGCCCTACACCTGTTTCCCTTTCACCAAGAATGACTCGCTGGGCTATTTTTTTGGCTGCCTACAACTACCATCTGATTCATCACACCGGAAAGACTCTGGGCCATGCCTATGCCCTCAGCAGATGTCCCCTGCCCGAACTCTTGGACGATCCTACCCCTGACACACCAGTCCTGCTCATTGACTGCTGGGAATCGGGGCCGGCGACAGCAAACGAAGTCGCGCGTCACTCGGCTAAGAACAGAACCATTGCCCAGGTTCTGCACTGGGTATGGAGGGGGTGGCCCAAGGGACCTGTCAGGCCTGAATTTAAATCCTATGTAACTAAGCAAAATGAATTATCTGTGTTAAGGGGATGCCTTCTATGAGGGGACCGGGTGATTGTTCCACCCAAACTGCGAGTTGCAGTATTAGAGGCTTTACATGTGGGGCATCCGGGGATTGTCCGGATGAAGGCTTTGGCCAGAAGTTATGTATGGTGGCCTAACATGGATGGGGAAATTGCAAAATGGGTGGCAACCTGCACACCATGCCAGGAATCCCGACCAGCTCCCCCAGAGGTGCCTGTGCATGAATGGGAGCAACCCAAAGCACCCTGGTCAAGGGTGCACATTGATTTTGCAGGCCCCACACACAGGCAAACTTTCCTCATAGTTGTGTACGCCTACTCGAAATGGTTAGAGGTAGTCCTCATGACTTCCACAACGGCAGAGGCGGTCATCAAAGCACTATGGAGACTTTTCTCCACACACGGCCTGCCCGATGTCTTGGTTTCTGACAATGGGTCCCAATTTACGGCCATCAACTTTGAAACCTTCCTAGCAGAACAGGGAATCAGGCATGCCCTTGTCTCATCATTCCAGCCGGCCAGCAATGGTCAAGTAGAAAGAATGGTGAGATCGGCCAAAGAAGCCCTATCTAGAATGGGGCCAGGTGATTGGCAAACATGCATTGATAAATTCCTCCTAGTTCAACACATCACGCCAAGTGCTACCACAGGTAGAAGCCCCTCCGAACTACTAATGGGCTGCCGACTAAGGTCTTTCCTAGATCGACTTCACCCAAACTACTCTGCCGAGGCCCCAGTAGATTCGACCAACCAACTCAGGTCATTCAGCATAGGGGATCAAGTTTACGCCCACAACTATGCTGGGGGTGCTCTCTGGGTTCCTGCCACAATCGTAGAAATCACCGGCCCTCGCTCCTATAGACTTGAGCTCGAGGACAGTAGAAGCTGGAGGAGGCACATTGACTAACTCCGAAGCCTCCTCAGCCACTCCACTCTTAGGCAACCAGAAATAACATCTGAACAAGAAAGCCAAACGCCTACCCAAACGGAACAAACACACACTCCCAACACAGAAAGCTCAAGCCGAAAAGAACCGGTAAACTTACCTGGAAATGTAGGAACCGGGGGGCGAGTTCCGAGCAAACCGGTTCCTGGAACTCCAGCCATGCCCCGGGGAAGATTCCAGACGCTTCCATTGGTCGAGCTCGGGAGACAGAAAGACCCAACCGACCTGACTGCAGCCTGAGCTCCAACTGAGCTGCGCAGGTCCGAAAGAAGCATTAAGTGCCCCGCCTACTTACATGACTACGTCACGAGTTGGATCAACCCAACTAAGAGGGGAGGGGTGTTACGTACTGAGACTAGAGCATTAAGGCTCCAGTCAGGTCCTCCATTCCGGCAGGAAAATACTCGAAGCTGATTGGCTGGGTAATCTGACAGCTCCCTATATAAAAGGAAGCTGTCAGACAGAGAGCTGCTGGATTGTACATAGTTGCCTGAATAAAGAGCTGTCACTGAACCTAATGTCTGCCTCATCCGTTCACCCTATCTAACAGATACCATAGTAAATTGTGTTAATATTTCACCTCCAATGGCTGACAATTATGGAGGTCTAAAAAGAAACATGAAAAGCGTAACATTTAAAATAATCTTTGTAGAAATGAGCCATGGAAAACTCCGCCTTGTTGAAAATAAAGTAGAAACTATGTATCAACTTCCCTTTATTATAGATATACCATAAAGGAATTTAGCAACATTTGCAAAATCCTCCTCCTCATCTCTCTGACTTTCTTTCAGAATTATGGATATATTCTGGGCCATCCAGAATGTCTGAATTCTGACCTCTGTATTCAGGTCTCTAGAATTTATATAGGAGAAATGCATTTTGATTTTTCAAAAACTTTCTGGAACATCAATATGGTGTGAAATGCTCTAAGATGATACAAGCTGATACAAATATGAGTTTGCTTATTTCTTCCCTTTATGACTATATAATGCACCCCATTGGTTTCATATTTGGTTGTTTATCAAATACTTTATTGCTAGAGACTACTTCTCAGAACAGGGCAGCACTGAACCAATGCATTAATAGAATAATATCTCCCATCTGTGAACTATAAACATATACGGTTATGTTCAAACATTCACTGAGAAAAAGAAAATGAATGATAGAGCTTACAGTTTGCAGAACATGAGTACAAATTTCATCTTGTGCTTTTCATGAAGCAACAATGAGCTGAAGTATAGTATTGTACATATCTTTGGATTATGTAGACCTAAAATAATGATTAGTGCTAGACAACCCACCTTGTATCTAAGTCCATGGAACGGGGGGGGGGGGGGAAGGAGGGAAGTGTTATCACCCACATTACCATGGCATTAGATTAAAAGGGATGGACAGTAGTCAATTAATGGAGCTTAAGGAAGTTTACTATTTTTACCTGATGCTGGGAACATACCGGAGAGCAAAGGATTCCAAAACTTGAAATATGCCACAGGAAAACTCTCCAAGAGACAGAATTGCATATAACCCTTCGAAGAGGACAAACACACTCATTAAAATGATCTAACCATGCTACCATGTTCAGTGCCACTAATACCATGTCTCTTCTCAGAGTCTGGATATCAGACAGATAATTCCCTTAAAAGATGGCAGTTTCATTTTCTGCCACTGTAGATAAGGCGTGGAGAACCTAATCTTGAGTATTTCCGTGAATGTGATGGTATTTCGGATATTGAAGTGGTCTTGCTTTTGTTAATTTTTTTTTTTTGGCTGTAATTTCTTTTTGAAACCCTCATAAAAAATGACTATCACTGTACTTTTGTCTAATGTAGGCATTGCTCAGAAAGTAAATCTTGATCTCCAAGATTACTTTACTTTCTAAGGCCAGCAGGGGGTATTGGAGCCATTGCATTTCCGACCCTTGTTATGAACACTGTACAGAACTAAATCAAAGCTTTCTGGTTAATAAATATCAATTCAACCTTCTCCTTGCCCTTTCTGAAAAGTCTTTTTCACTTGTAGTCATCACAACTGACTCTAAGAGATTGGAAAAGATGCAAGAGATATATTGATCTATATTGGATTATTAGCTTTTTCTTCCAGAGGGAGGGACTCTGATTGACATTTAGAGGAGTTGACTTCCATCAGCCAGCTGGGACAAAACTACAAATGAAATCTGATTTAATTCAATATTGTTAAATTATCAAATGCATGAGGAACAATCAGCACTTATTGTTACATGAATATTTGCTGCTTGGAATCTATTTTGGAGGGGGCTTCAGTCCAGATTTTATGGGGCTGTCATGTACTATTTCTCATGCCCTGTATGGCTATTGTTAGCATTGCTCACCTTGATAAACTATTTCTCAGTAATCTGTTACATACTTTGATTGTGTAATACTTCCCACCAGATTCAGATACTTATTTACAGTATATTATAAATATTTATTCAAACTATTCATCTCCATCTTCTTAAGAAATCACTAGACTTTAGCTTCAGTTGCTAGGTCTTCCCCAAGTCAGTAATAGTGCTATAGATTGCTTAAAACAGAGGTCTTCAAACTTGGCAACTTTAAGACTTGTGGACTTCAACTCCCAGAATTAGCTGGCTGGAGAATTCTGGGAGTTGAAGTCCACAAGTCTTAAAGTTGCCAATTTGAGGACCCCTGGTTTAAATGATCCCAAAGAGATCCTTCAGTAAAGTAGAGAAGGATGAGAGCAGCACTTCTTTAAAACAACTACATCCTTAACAAGATTCCTCAGAAAAGTCATTAAAAGAACATAAAGGCACATGTAGATGTCTGGGGGCGGGGGGAGCAGTGAACTCATGTTCCAATACCTTTTGAAGCACTTCTGGCAAAGATGTTCAAAGCACCAAACCAGCACAGATTCTAATCAATCATTGAAATGTCAAGAACAAAAGACCTGAGTTTCATAAGCACTATGATCACACTGTAAAGTAGCATTTGTTCACTTTAACAGATTAACAGAGTTGGAAGGGACCTTATAGGTCATCTAGTCCAACCCCCCACTCAAGCAGGAGACCCTATACCACTTCTGACAAATGGCAGTCCAATCTCTTCCTGAAAGTCTCAAGTGATGAAGCTCCCACAAAGTCCGAAGGCAAGCTGTTCCATTGGTTGATTGTTCTCACTGTCAGAAAGTTCCTCCTTATTTCTAGGTTGAATCTCTCCTTGATCAGTTTCCCTCCATTATTCCTTGTCTGGCCTTCAGGTGCTTTGGAAAATAGCTTGACCCCCTCCTCTCTGTGGCAGTCCCTCAAATATTGGAACACTGCTATCATGTCTCCCCTGGTCCTTCTCTTCTCTAGACTAGCCATGCCCAGTTCCTGTAACCGTTCTTCATATGTTTTAGTCTCCAGTCCCCTAACTTTTTTTTAACAAACATGACTTGTGAAGTCCATATCAATTTTTCTGCTTAGAATCTGCTGTTAAGATTTCTTCTAAGGGAAGGAAACTTGGTGACATTTTGAGGAGTAAAACTGGATGGTTTATAAGTACTGTATTCATTTCTGATATAACTTTAGAATGTCTACAAGTATTTGTTTTTCATTTTATTATATCTCCTGTGAGTTGTAAAATCTCTGATTTCCATGTCTCAATTAAAGATAACACAAAGAAAGATAACACAAAATCACTTCTCTCTTGGATGACTTTTCAGAGATAGAAATGGCTAACGGAATTAATTTCTCCTGGAACTAAGGAGGAATTTCCTGACAGTGAGTACATTTAATCAATGGAACCAGGGGTGGGTTCCAATTTTTTTTACTACCACTCTGTGGGCGTGGCTTAATTTTGTGGGAGTGGCTTGATGGCCATGTGACCGGGTGGGAGTGGCTTGACGGCCATGTGACCGGGTGGGAGTGGCTTGACGGCCATGTGACTGGGTGGGAGTGGATTGGCGGTCGTGTGACCGGGTGGGAGTGGCCAACTTGTAAAATGTGGTAAAAAAGTGAATTAAGACAATTTTA
>QLTV01002738.1:408966-432873 GCA_003457575.1 Thermophis baileyi | reverse complement strand
TTTCCGTGTGTATGTATGTATGTATGTATGTGTGTGTGTGTGTGTGTGTGTATATATATATATATATATATAAAAATATATCAGTCAAGCTAAGCCACGCCCAGGCTCCGAGCTGTCTGACATGGCTCTCAGTCACCAAACAGTTCCCATTGGCTGACTTGTTGTTATGGCTATCCCAGCTCATAATTTCTTACACATTGACAAAAAGGGGTGGGGGGGGGAAAGGCAGAGGCAGAAGAATAATAAATAAAAGAAGAAATAAAAGAATGTGGGTCTCTATTCTCTTTGCATCAAAAAAAAATCCAGGTGAACCACTTGATAGCACCAAAATGAGTTTTCTGAATATTTTGATGTCACTCAGCTATCATCTATATTTGCAACCCAGAGTTCTGCTATTTTGATTCTAGTCTTTTTACTGCATCTTTCAGATGAACACACTACAAAGCCTCTTATGCATTACTTCCAGAAGACAGTCCTTGACAGAAAACAAAAAAGCTTGCTCACCCTTGTTCTAGAGTCTCCATCTGTCTAACCAATCTTTGAAAGTGTACCAAACATTCTTTTAAAGACGTTTTCCAAAGCAATGCACCTTCCTTGTTTCTAAGGGCAAACCAGATGTGTGGTTTTACCTCTTTACCATCTTCAGTGAATACTTGCACAGAAGCTTCTTCCAGATATTGGTGGAGGAGGAGGCTGCTAAATGATGTAAAAGCATCTCATAGAGACAGATTATATGTCTTCTTCAGGTCAACAAAGTGAATCTCATCACCTTCAAAGGTTGATGTCAAAGGAATCTCATATAGAACTATCCAGCCCAATCTGATAGCAAGCAGTTTTAGAGCAAAGGGCAGGTGACAAGATTTTCTGACCTGGAAAATAGAATTATAGTCTTGGTTTTCTTTTCTTTTTATCTTATATTAAACTTTGGATGGAAAGTTAAATAATCTTATACCTTGAAATCCCAATTGGCAATAGATACTGATAGCATTTTTTACTTTCCTGATTTTATTTTCAATTCTTTTTAAATATTAGCCACGATTATTCTTTAGAATGGGGTTCTTATTCTTTAGATGGTAGGAGATATACTACCATGAAATAGAGAGATTTCGCACATTGACAGTAAACTTATTATCTTTTGTGGGTGTTTAAATTACATGGGATCTCTAGCTTAATTTGGCCAACTTTAATGATTCTTCCCATAGGAATAATGTCCCAATAGGGATGTTGTATACAATTTGACATTAAGAAAGGGAATGTTCAGGTTTATCTATCCTCAAATGCCTATTCAATTCTATTATTCAGTGTAAATATTTATATGCTGGGGTCTCTTAACAATACAGTATACAGTATGTCTTTCTTACTGCGCCTGCAGCTATACCCCACATACCGGCCACAAAGGACAAATGTATTTAATTCACTACTTCAGCAAGTCTTGCTTGACCATGTTAAAATAAAATAAAAACCTGAGAAAATAATATTGCAATCTGAATCCAATCTGAACATTTGCTGAAATATAACCAACTAGAGCCATGGTGGCACAGTGGTTAGCATGTAGTATGCAGGCTAATTCTGCCAACTGCCAGCAGTTCAATTCTCACCTGCTCAAGGTTGACTCAGCTTCCATCCTTCCGAGGTTGGTAAAATGAGGACCCAGATTGTTGGGGGCAATATGCTGACTCTATAAATCGCTTAGAGAGGGCTGTAAAGCACTGTGAAGTGGTATATAAGTCTAAGTGCTATTGATAGCGCAATGTAACCCATTGTCAAGTTTTGGTTTTATTATTCTATGCCATTTTGGAGGAATGGAAGACAACTGTTAAGCAAATCATTAAATGGGATAATTTTGAGACAATGGAAACTTTTCTCTCCAAAAATAAGTGAACCTCACTGAAGTATAGTAGGTAATTCTTGAGTTACATTTACAATTTCTATTGCTAAACAAAACAATTGTTAAGTGAGCTGTGTCCAAGTTATGACTTTTTTGCCACAGTTGTTAAAAGAACCATTATAGTTGTTAAGTGAATCATGCAGTTGTTAAGTGCATTTGGCTTCTCCCATTGACTTTGCTAGTTGGAAGCTGGCTGGGAAGAGTACAAATGGTGATCACATAACTCCAGGACACTATGTCATAAATACATGCCAGTTGCCAAGCACTGGAACTTTGATCACACAACTATTGCAGCAGGGGTGGATTCTTCTTTTCTTCGCTGCCAGTTTGCTCAGTGCTGCGCGGGTACACGCGCGTGCGCTTTGCACATGCGCAGTGTGCTTCGCATGCACTTTGCGCTCACTTCGTGCATGCACAGTGCTTAAAAAAAAGCTTCTGCGCATGCACAGAAGCAAAAAACAAGATGGCGGCGCCTATGGCACCACCGAAAGAACTGGTTCGGGGGCATGGCAGGCCTGGGTCACTGCCGGTTCTAGTGACCCAGGCCGCCAAGTTACTACCGGTTCTAAAGAACCAGTCCAAACCGGGAGGAACCCACCTCTGTGTTGCAGTCTCCTCATGGTCATATATGTGAAAACCGGTAGTAAATCACTTTTTTCAGTGCCATTGTAATTTAGAACAGTCACCAAACAAATTTGTTGTAAGTTAAAAACTACCCATACACAGTTAGATGTTTCATGTGCTATTTTTTTTTAAGATAAAGTCTTTAGCTTTTGCATTTGTGTTTTTCATTGTGTTGTATGATGAACTTAAGGCAATTTCAAATATTATTGCACTATTGGATCAATTCTAAATTGTTAAAAGCATGTGTAAATCAATTCTAAAATGTTAAATCTGAGTATTTGCAGAAGAAAATACAGTGAAATGTTTCTCTCAAAGTGTTTCTTTCTCTCAAAGTGTTTCTACCTGCCATAATGGGTCTAATGGAAAGAAACAAGCCCCAACCAGCTATGGATGCACTTAAGATCTTTAGAGCCGTCCTTTCTATTCCATTGACATTGATGAACAATTGATTAAACTCAATCAACTTGCTATCTTTGCTCTCTCTTAACATTTTGCCTGAAGAATATCAACCATTTTATGTGCTTGAAAATCCCCAAAGACTCACTAAGTAAGAATAAACAAAACAAATTAGTGTAGCAATGGGCAAATCTCCAAAGGAATGACTCAGAGACATAATACAACAGAAGTAAGTTATGCATGCAAAAAGAGAGAGACAGACAAATGTATTAGGCTGGTGGCAATTCATTATGTTTTTCTTTATGAAGGGCACAAATAAGAAACAACTTGCCTCGTAGGATGTTAGGCTGGGAATTCAGAAGCCAAAACTTGGCTCCAGGATTCCTTGCATTATACAAAACTACTATGCATTTTATGTGCTTCCTTTCCCAATGGTCAACATTATTTGGAAGCATGTCTCTCTTAACAGAATGCATTTTGAGTTGTCCTCTCCTGAACAAATGCATTTCTCCATGCAAATGCTAAGAAATGAACGGCAAAATTTCAAAAGAAAAGTCCAACCTACAGGTAGTCCTCGATTTACAACTATTTGTTTAGTGACCGTTTGACATTACAGCAGCACTCAAGAAAAGTAACTTACAATTGTTCTTTGCATTTACAACCATCACAGCATCCTTACCATTATGTCATCAAAATTTAGACTCTTAGCAACCAGCATGTATTTACAATGGTTGCAGCATCCTGGAAACATGTGAATGCCATTTGTGACCTTCACAGCTAGCTTCCAACAAGCAAAGTCAAAAGAGGAAGCCAGATTCACTTAATGACCACATGATTCACTTAACTGCAGTGCTTTGCTTAACAACCATAATAAAAGTGATAAAATTGGGTATGACATTTAACATTCCTTAGCAATCAAAATTCTAGTCTCAATTAGGGTCGTAACTCAAGGACTATCCATATAAGCGTCTTTTTATTCAGGATAAACTCAGGAAATACAGATTGGATAAGGGGAGGGGAGAGGAGGGGAGAGGAGAGGAGAGGAGAGGAGAGCTCCTGATCTGAAAATCATAGTCTTGTTTTTCTTTTTAAATCTTACATTCAAATTTGGATGGAGAGATAAGTAATCATATACCTGTAACACTGACATCCCAATTTCAATTGATATTGAAACAATTTTCACTTTGTTTTTATTTTCAATACTTTATGCTTTTTAAATACTAGGATGTTAATAACTTTTAACTATCCTGTATAAAGATCACTGCATTGAAATCTGTATTAAAATGACACAGTGTATCTTGATTTACAACATTAATGGCTAGCAAGATGGGCGGCAAATTATTTAATAAATTACAGTAAAAAAAGGAAAATAAAAATCTTTAAAAAAAAAAGAATTGTAGCATTGGAAGGGTTGTTTAGACCAATGAGTCCAAACATTGCATTTTGCAGGTGCATTTCAATTTTGCAAGACTGAATATTGCTCTGCAAGATAGGATGGAAGCTCAACCTAGGAGTACTAACTCTGTCATAAGATTGCATTAAACAGAATCTTAGAAAAACTTCCTTTCATCCTTTCCTTTTCCTTCCTGGAAAATTAGGGTGGGATCCTTTTGAAATGTTTCCCATGTCTTTCTCCCACCTTTGGACTGAGTTCACTCTTATGAGTTGACTCTGAGTTGAGTCTTCCTCCTGTTTTCCAAGAACATTCCTTCATATCATCACAAGTAAGCAGTGCCCATACCTTGTAGGGCTTTATAGATCATAACTTGTGTGTTCAATTGCATCTAGAAGCAAACTGGCGAGCAGTGCAACTCACAAAACAGGGTGTCCCTGCCCAACCTGCTGCAGTTTGGATCAGTTGAAACTTCTGGGTCATTTTTAAGGGTGACCTCTACCTCCGCACAAGTAGAGTTCATTTCAGTAATCAGGCTGTGTGGCATGAGTGCATACAAAATAATTTAACAACCGGTGCTCTGCCCTAGTGACCGGCTGGGTAGGCGTGGCTGGGGAGAACATGGCCTGGGTGGGCGTGGCCAGCTCGACGTCACTCGTGTCAGGCCCTGTGGTGGCCCGAGTGCTCTGCCAGTGAAAACAGGATCCCGAGCTCTGTTTTCAGCTGCGACGGCCTCCTGCAACCCTCTGCCAGCAAAAACAGAGCTTGGGAGGGCCGTGGGCAGCCCTCCCAAGCTCCATTATCACTGGCAGAGGCATCATGGGCCGGTCCTTTGCTGTTTCCAGGGTGGTCCCACGGGCCAGTTCTAAGCACCCCGCGGGCCGGATGCTTGAGTTTGACACCCCTGGCATACACTGTCATGAGTAACTATCTGAAGAGCCTTCCAGTCTCATAAAGAGTGGCAGATCACAACAAGTGGCGCAAAGGCTTCCTGGCCACAGCTGCAACCATCTGTGAGGCCAGGAAGACCTCAAAATTGCACACCATTTTTGAACGAGGAAGTGCTACCCCATCCAAGGTTAGAGGTGGAATAGCCACATACTGTATCTAAGTGGTCCTATGTGGTTTGTAACATGTGATAATTTATCACTGGCTACACCTGCCACAGAAGCCATTTTGTTAGACAGTGTACAGTTGTTTAGTAACTAGTTCTACTGTAGTTCCATGAGGTAAGCCACATTTATGTCATGCCTCTTTGTCTGAGCAACCTTTATGTGAGTTCTCCTAAAACCATCATCTTGGTATTTTGCATTTCTTGAAAATTTCTACTATTGTTACTGAGATGCACAGCGCAGACATTCAATTCATTCAGTCCATTTAGCACTGTTATTTACCAATGTTTAAAGAATATTTCTTTATGTTTGATAGTACCCTTCTAGGTCAAGTGCCTCCTTCTTTGCAATAATGCTGATGCAATTCAGCCAAAGGCCTTTGCACTATAATTATAAGTGGTGTTTTCTTGTTTTTAAGAGAGGAACAAAAATGCACTCAGATAAAAGTGCACTCAGGTAGGGGGCATGCATAAGTGCACCAGCGTGCCTACCGTCCCTGTCCTACTGTTCCCATTTATTCGTACTCATTTCTTATGTATATACTTATGTATATGTATATACTTATATGTTAATATGTTATGTTCATACTTATACTTGCTTTCTCATACATGCTTGACAAACTAAATAAACTAAACTTAACTTTGTTTGCTTTTAAAAGGGTAATAAAAAATAAAATAAAATAAAATAAAATCAGACCTGAAAAGGAAAGCCGTAAAGTTCAGCCAACTAAGCCAATGCATTTGACATACAGGTATCAGCTCTGATACTGAGCAACAGAACTGGAAATCTTGAAGACCATTTGATGTCAGCAAAGAGACAACACAAATTAACCGTTACTGCCATTTAGTGTCCATCCAAATGCTTGCATCCCATATATTGAAGTCCTACAAAAGAGATTCTCATTTTTATTCCTGAATGTCTCTTTCGATCACCATCTCAATTGTCAAGTCTTAAATTCACCATTCAAAAGTTATTGAACTCTGTTTTCACTGTAATAATAAAAGATGCCATAGCTTTAAAAATTATGGTCACTTATAAGTGGATTAATTTAACAACTTTGTCCTGTTAGGTAGATTGCTGAGGCTCACTCTAGAACCACTCTAGGCTCAACATTTCACCATAGAGAGCAGTGGTGCCCAACTTTTTGGGCGCCAGGGACCAGTTCCATGGAGAGAGGTTTTTCTGTGGATCAGAGGGGGTGTGGTTTCGCATGCTTCCTGGATCCCATGGATGGAGCTTCATTTCTTGGTGTGGCCCATTTCTGGCATGCTGCAGCCCAGTGCAGGACCATGGACTGGGGGTTGGGGACCCTTGATACAGAGGTTGGAACCTAAAAGTTTCACTCTATATTTCTGTTGATTCTCCATGTTTTTTGATTTAGCAGCTTTCTTCAGAAAGCCTACCTATATATATATTTTTGTCATGCAAGGACACGTGACTCCAGTTTGGAAGGATAGAAAGATGCATCTTGTGTACAATTATGATATTCAACCTGATATGCTTTCAATCTGCTATTTCTGCTGAGACTGGAACTTGATATTAATAGATCAGACTGGCTTGATTTATTACTTGAAGTAATCCAATGACATTTTGCATAATTTGCACCATCTGCATATGTTATTCATCTCATACTACGCTTGCAAAATGTATGTTAAGAAAACTGTGTGTTAAGTCACACACACACACACACACACACACACACACACCCCCCCCTCTCTAAGGATTCCAGTCTCTCCTAATTCAGCTTTAATCTTCTTCAAATTGTTCTTTTTCCCTTTACAGGCTTGAAGAAAGTGCAACAAGCACCAAAGCACCCACAGAAGTAGCACTGCTAGCTTCTTCTCCTTTCCCTTCCCCTTCTCTTCCCTCTCCCCACTCCCTCTTCCTCCTCCTCCTCCCATTTGTCCCCCTCCCTCCCTCCCTCCCTCCCTCCATCTCTCCCTCCCCTTCCCCTCCCCTTTTTACTCCTTCCCATGTCTCCTTGCAGAGAAACTGCTTTCAGAGTTGTGTTGATTGCTTTGATCTATTGGAAATGATACATAGGAGATGGTGTTCCTTGAGTGCTAAACAACTGATTCAAGGAGATCCCATAAAGATTCTTATTTGTTCCACCTTTTGAATTTATTGTTGCTTTCCTACAGGATTGAAATTTGGAAATGTTCTCATGATTCAGACATTTGTAGACCGGGGGAATATCAACTAAGTATGTAAAATGGTGATCCGCATTTCTAGGCTTTGAATTCAAGTAATAAATTTTGAACATATGAATGATTCCCTGTTTTTGCTCGATTGACAAAGATAAATGATCTTTCATTTTTCACACACGTTGTACATCTACTTTTTTCATCCAATGATGGGGAAAATGGATGCAGTCTCCAAAGTTGACTGCATTCCATAACATTCGTTGATATAAATCACAATGAATCTTCCTATGATAGCTCCCTTTCTCTTCTGAGACTCGTCTGATGGTCCAAGAAGTCACATTCATTCTAAACCTCATGCATTTCTAAAGCCTTTGCTTAAAATGTTTTCCTCTGATCACCTGGAGAGAAAACTCTGAATGTGATGATCTGCTTGTCTCATCTCCAATCTCTGATGCTACCTACCCCAACTAAATCCACCTTCATATCTCCCCAACATTTCTTATTCTGCTTCCTGGTTGTATTTTTTGAGCATTAGATCCTCTCATTCTATGTCACTTATCAGGGATCTCCAGTATTTCCTGTTTGGGGCAATACCTCAGTGTCTTCCCATGTGATGTTTAAACTCTTTAAGTCATCTATGAATGTTCTTCTCCATGTATTTGAGGGCATCCTCTTGTTTGTTTGGCATCGGGGGGGGATCCATCTCATTGCCATCTTGGGAATTTGATTATTCTCCATATGGAGTATATGATTTGCAAATTGAAGACTTCTATGTGTGACTAGATTATGTAATTTGCAGGAGAAACTCTTTTGGAGCACTTCTTCATTAGTAGCATGGTCAAAATAGCGAATCTTTAAGATTCAATGAAGGCATCTGTGTTGGAAGACACTGAATCTCTTGTTAATACTCGCTGATGCCTCCCAGGTTTCACTGGCATAAATAGTGGTCAGGATCACTATAGAAGGAAGTAAATGGAATTTAAGTTTCAGTGATATAGATGACAAGGACCAGATTTTATTCATCCTCTGGAAAACAGTTGTAGCTTTTCCAATGCGGCATTTGACCTCTGTCTTTGGTTGTAATAGAATCCGTAATAGATCTTAGGAATACAGAGGACAGAGCAAGATGGAAGAGAGGGTTTTTTTTTTTTTTAAAAAGTAACCTATTAATTACTTTGCTTTCTCCCACCTTCACTTTCATTCCATCTAAAGAGAGGGAATTCACATTAAATGTTAGGGCACATAGAAAACTTCCAAAGGAGGTTCTCCTTTCATGAAGTTTCATTTGAAGCACCGCTTTGAAGCTGTTTTGCATGTTCCTGCTTCTAAAACACAGTGAAACAGATGCCATTGCTTTAACTTCAAAGCTTCATCTGGCAGCTCAAGTCATTGCCATACGTACAATAAATGGGCCAAATCTTATCGTAGCAACTGGAATTAGCACCTGAAGTTTTGAGGCAGCAAGAAACCCCTCAGCAAGACTCATTATAGCTCCTTCTCACCTTGACAAGGTCTCCCAAACCACTATTGAAAGCAATTCTTCTAGGAGAGCTTGTACCATCTTCACCTCCCATAAATTATGCACAATGATTATAATTTATTGATAGTCACTCTTGTTATTACTGCTATTAGGTTAATTGCTATTTCAATTTAGATCTCATCTTTCTACCTTGAAGCATTTGAGGTGTCTAACCGGTCAAAATTAAAATAGAGAACAAAATTCAGCAAAGTACAATCTAAGATCCAATTAAGCCAATTAAAAATATTTAGGTGTAAACTTGACACAGCTAAGGCTTGCAGCTGTCTGATGTGTTCAGTCTACTGACTTTGAACTGTAATTGAAGTCATCTAGCCCATTCTTTTGAAGTTGATGTTTCTTCCTCACTCATTTGCATCCTCAATACCTGATGAAGCATTCTGAAGAACTCTAAAGTTCAACTGTTGGTGCCATTTTAATTATTCCTAGAGCAGTGAATATTCCAAAACCTGAACTGCATTTCTGGAACTGCTGATTTGCTTTCTTTTGAGTGGTAATTCACTGAATTTCTCTTTTCATGGAAAGGACAAATTTTGAACAAGGATACAAACAGCAGTGTTTGGAACAGCAATATTCCGATGTCTTCCACAAGAAGAAATCAAAAGAAAAAAAAATTAGCTGGAGCAGGAGGAGTATGCTATATTATTCAAAACTCAGAAGAATTTTTGCACTATAAGAAATAGTAAAAACAAAAATCTAAAATTATTTTGTCTTGCCAACCCCATCTGCATATCCATATCACTTTGGGTCAATTCTTAATATGGCTAGGCTAAGCTTCTTATGTATCTTTTCTTTACAAACATTTTCTCCCAAACCAAAACTCATGGGGGAAGCTGATAATCATAGATCTCTTAATTATATTTATTTTATTATTGCACTTCTACATTCGAGTTAGAATTTCCCAAGGGAGAATGGCAATTACAGAAACAATAGCCAACTTTCACCTAAACGCAAAGCATCAAATTTAACTTGTGCTGCTTATAAGAGGTGATTGCACTCTAATGTTGATAGAGGACAATCAGCTGCTTAATATGTCTGTATTTTAGTATGCAAAACAACATTCTTATGCAGGCTTGCCATGTCAAATGTTTGGCTCATTTCTGCTATGCTTGCGTCTGGGAGTCTGACAGAGATGGATACAGCAGCATCAGCAGCAAACTCTAATGTCAACAGATGTACAATGAGGCCACTGCACAAATGCTGCAAATTCATATTTTTTGCAGTGGAATATCAGACACAAATGAATAAGGGGTCCTTGGTGCTCTCTGAGCTTGGTTGCTTTTTTGCAGACATTTCGTTATCTAGGTTGGGTAATGAAATGTCTGCAAGAAACAACCAAGCTTAGAGAGAAATAAGGACCCTTCATTTCAGCCCTGAGCTACAAATAATCTCTTCTATTGCTACAAATGAATAAGTTAGGACAGCATTCCCCAACCTTTTTGGGTTGGCAGCCTGGCGCGTGGGGGGGGGGAGAGGATGGTTTTGTGTGAGGGCAGCCCGGTTCTGAATAGGCCACGGCCCGGTAGTGGACCATGGCCCAGGGGTTGGGGACGCTTGAGTTAGGACATTTAACCAAGTAGAACATCCCACATGGCTCACCATGTCGCTCCCCCTGCCCAATTGCCCGAAAAAGCTCCATGCAGATAAGGCTTTTCTTGAGCAATTAATATCCCTTATTTTCATGGAGCTGGTAAAGTTGGGTAAATGACTTGTATCTAGTCATTAGCCATTCTGTGTGTATTTGGGTGAATACAATTATCATATATTATCCTGCAGGGATTTTTTTTATAGAAAAAAAAATGAAAATTCATATTTATTATCATAGCAGCTTTTCTTAATGTGGTCTTTTATGCACATCTTTCTCTAATATATGTATGCTGCTATGCATTTTTTTCCCACAAGATGTGCTTTCTTTATGTGTCTTCCCAAATATACACAATTTGCAATGCATGTTCTTTTCAGCTGGCAGCTGCCTCATAATAGTCAGGGAAGTGCATGGCTCGAAGGATAACTATCTTCCAATTACTTTGGGAACTGTAAAATTGTCAGTTAACCTAAAAATGAAGATTAAACAAAGTTCTTTAGCAGTACAAATGCCTAATTGTAACTCTCTTAATTTTTTTGTGAGTCTTCTATTTTTTTCCTTACTAAAGGAAAAAAAATTAATAAGGAAAACATAGAAAAGCTTCATACTTGTTGTGTTTATACATCATATCATATCACATCATATCTCATCAGTATATCATGCCATACCACACCACACCACACCACACCACACCACACCACACCACATAGCACACAGCACACAGCACACAGCACACACTACACCACAGCACAGCACAGCACAGCACAGCACAGCACAGCACAGCACAGCACACAGCACACAGCACACAGCACACAGCACACATACCACACACCACACCACACCACACCACAGCACACAGCACACAGCACACTATACCACAGCACAGCACAGCACAGCACACAGCACAGCACACAGCACACAGCACACAGCACACAGCACACACAGCACAGCACAGCACAGCACACCACACCACACCACACCACACCACACCACACCACACCACACCACACCACACCACACCATACCATACCAGGGTGGGTTCTGGATCCTTTTGCTGCTGGTTCGCTCAGGGTTACACCATGCACGCACGTGCGCTTCGTGTGCCCACAGCAATCAAATAATAGCTTCTGCACATGCGCAGAAACAAAAATTAGGTTCTGCGCATGCGCAGAAGCAAAATCCAAGATGACGGCATCCACGGAGACACCGACAGAGCCGGCTCCGTGATATCATCGCCGAGTTACTAACGGTTCTAAAGAACCGGATAGAACTGGTAGGAACCCACCTCTGATACCATACCATACCCCATACCATGCAGGTCAAAAAGCAATGGATGGAAACTAATCAAGGAGAGATCCAGCCTAGAAATAAGGAGAAATTTTGACAGACAGTTCAAACAATCAATCAGTGAAACAGCTTGCCTTCAGAAGTTGTAGGTGTGCCATCACTGGAGGTTTTTAAAAGGAGATTGGACAGCCATTTGTCTGAAATGTTATAAGATTTCCTGCTTGAACAGCAGGTTGGAGTAGAAGACCTGCAAGGTCCCTTCCAACTCTGTTATTCTGTATTATGTCTTTCCCATAAAGGAGTAAATTTCTTCCTATTGGTTTCGCTTACAAGTGGGTCCAATCTAACAGCTGTAGGGAAATTACCTGGGGAAATGTTTCATTTTGGCTTCTTTCTTTAGCTTATCCCAAGGAGGACAAGCCTAAAATACTGCTTCTTTAACAGTTTCTCTTTAGTATGTAGCCACATCCTCCCCCAGGAGGATTCAATGAGAGGGATCATGGTTTTCTCCCTATCTAAACTACATTATACCTTAGAACAGTGATGACGAACCTTTTAGACACTGAGTGCCCAAACTGTGCACGCGTTTGAATGTGGATGTGTGGACATGCACATGCACAGACATGCACGGACATGCACGTGTGCGCAGCAGACACCCGAAGACCAGCTGGCCGGCGGGAGGCGGGGCATCCCAACACTGGCAGCACGGCAAGAGGTAAGATCTTTTTCTTTCGTGAGCTTCTGTTTCATCGTTTGCACAAAAGAAATTCTACAGAGATCTGACCTGGGGCGACAGCGTGCGTGCCAGCAGAGAGGGCTCTGTGTGCCACCTCTGGCATGCGTGCCATAGGTTCACCATCACAGCCTTAGAAAATAGTTTTTGAGATCTCTCCTGAAGAATTTTCTTAGATGCAGAGTATAACACTACCAGTGATTCCTCTCCTCTCCTCTCCTTTATTTTCTATCTCTGCTCAGCACTAGAAAATGGGCATATTTTACAATCTTTTGGTCTTGCCTCTATGGTTGTGTGACTTCTCTCCCTTGCCAATATTGGAAACAATGGACTGGAGAAGTGCAATTATTTCTCACTCTGCCCGTCAGACCTTATAAAGCTGCAGGGCAAGACATACATGTTAGCTTTAATTCTTTTTAAAAGAGAAAATAATTAAATGTTACAATTTATTTCTACTTATTGAGATCAGCACCAAATAGTCTGTGCTAGGTGCAATATTTATGATCAAGTCAATCCATCTTTTAGGAGGAGAGAAAAGACAGATCCATTTAGAGCAGAACTGATTGCAGACAGATTACCTTTCCAGGATATGATCAAATTAACAACAGCATAAAACTACCATTAATCTCAGCAGATTTGCCATAGACCTTAACTGTCCTGTTTTGGCAAAGACTTAAAGAGAAGATGCTTACCAACTTAATTAGTCTAATTAACTTATGTTAATAGACTCAATTAAACTTATTAAGAAGATTAAAAAGGCTAAATGTCCCTTTCAACCCTAGCATACCAACTACTTCATGTGTATACATGTAGGTGTGTATATAGGATGAGATTGCAGTAAGTAGAGTTACATCTGTGTTACCAAAAAATGATACCTAAATAATATATGCATAAAAGTAATTTAAAGAACAAAACATTGGAAAATGAACTGCAAAGAATCATAAATATTTACTGATTGGATATGTACAATTAAATTCATGACAGTTATTAACTACCTGACAAAGGCCTTAATTATTAATGTCTTCTGTCATCAATAGCTTCTGAATCCATGACTTTTGGCAGAAAAGTTTCAGAAACAAAGAATATTGTAAATTGCCAGAGTTACCCTATGCTAAGACAGGCGGTCAATCAATTTAATAAATAATAAAGAAATGTATATCTGAGAACAGTTGCATCTTACACTGAGTGTCCAACAATTTTTTGTTTCATCCTACTTACAAGAGTTGGCAAAATGTACAGCTGAAATGTACAGAACTATTTCATACAGTTGTTTTGATAATACTCAAACATCAAATGATTGCATCTGATTTTTTAAAAAAAGAGATACAGATTAGGCTGTCAATGGCTGGATGGGAACCTGCCAAAATGGGATATGAGACCTTGAGTTTCATTAGAAGAATATTGGAAGGTAAATAGGTAGCTAGATATACAGATAGGAAAATCTTGCAGCATTTCCAGCCATGTCAAATTGCCCTAATTATACCTGTTTAATGCAGCTATTGGCAAATGTGTCCATTAATAGTAGAAACTAGCACACTTGTTACTAAAACCTATGAAACTTCCATGCATCATCCCATTAGATACTTCTGTTAGAATAATCACATAATCAGTAGACTGGGGAGTATCCTACAACCAATTGCCCTGAGCTTTTAAGCAGCTCAGGCTGCTCCGTATCTTAGAAAATCCAGAATGAAGACCTTCACAATCTCCACAGGAGATGTCTACTGATTGAACTAGATGGTGTATTGCTTATTTTCTTTGTGTTGTTTACAGTGATCAGAAGTACTTGAAGCAACTGCAAAAAATATCAAATGCGTACATATTAATTGTTTAAGCATATTTTGGAAAGCCCTGTGAATACAGGAATGCATTCAGTGTTAAAAAATGCGTGCTTTATTTGCAAAATTGAGGTGGAATTTACAGCGCCAGGTAACTGGTACTATCCTTCCACCCCTTAGTAAGAAGAAAAAAAAACTATTGGTAAGGAGCATGAGAAAAAAGCATAACCTTTCCTCTAATTAGCCACAGCAGCACTTACAAAGGCCATCCTTGAGATCTGTGTACACCTCCCAATAGTGTTATCTGAAGGACCTGGAGGGAAAGAAATGATAGGGTCTGCTGTGTGATTTACTTTTCACGGAGTTCCTTTTTTTTCCTATTCTCTTATTATAACTACATTTTAAAGGGCACCAGGGATGACCTGGTGAGTCTGTCAAATTAAAATGAAGACTCCTGTGGTTTTTCTCCTCTCCACTTCACTGAGCACACATATATGAATTGCAGGGGGAAAAAATCTCCAGAAATAGCAAGCAGCAAATAACATTCATCATGTTCTAACTATGGTGGCATCAAAGAAGGTGGCACCACAATCTGTTCCTCACTAATCTTAGCAATAATTAAGATGACTAATCAAAACTTTGATCATCAGGAGAACGCTGGCCTTGAAGCACTGATAAATTGCTATTCTTTGTAAGGGCCATTGGATATAAGACATAAGGTACTAGAGATAAGGTGAAATTTTGGGGGGGGGGAATAGTGTTGTTTTATTCTTTCCTCCTACCAACTCTCAAGATTCATTTTCTAGTGTTGTCTCCAATTATTTTTCTAATATGTTATAGCATCTGTTTTTCCTCCTCCCCTGCCACTCACACACAATATAGACATACACTGCTTCAGGTTGAGGTTAGTTTAGGTCATTATGGTGAATACAAAGTGGACAAGGAAGTGAAAGGATGAAAAGGAAGACTGTGTTATTCCTGTTGCCTTCCATTGAGGATCTGTATACTGTACGAACCAGAAAGAGGGCTGAGAAAATATCGACAGATCCCTCACATCCTAGACATAAACTGTTTCAACTTCTCCTCTCAGGATGCCGCTATATGGCATTGCATGCCAAAACAACTAGATATAAGGATAATCCCCCACCCATGCTAAACACCAAATTCCCATAGCACTGTCTTATTCCTAAAGGTATTTACTCATGTAGTAGGCTGTAATACTATTATCCTTCTCATCTTCCCATCTTCTTCATCTTCTCATCTTCTTCATCTTCTCATTTCTCATCCTTTCTCATCTTCTCATCTTTCCTACTACCTCCTATTGGTATCTTATGATTTATAACTTGTTGTTTGTATCTTATGGTAACTATGATTTATCATCTATGACCTATCACTTTGTTGTTTGTATGTACACTAAGAGCTTAGGCACCAGCGACAAATTCTTGGCCAATATTCTGTTCTGTTCTGTCTCACCCTTGAGAAAGTATTGGACAAATTATTCTCTCCCTCTAGTAATTGAGTTTATCTTTTACATAAATTACTCTTCCCAATATAGATTGGGCAATTTTTACGGACCACTTCCATAACAACTTCTTAATGTAATACTGAGGTCTTGAGTCTCTGTATCTTTGTTTCTACAGAATCAGGGCTAGTATTTGGAGGAGAGAATTATATACAATTTTCCCCAAGACATTAACAATGAAAGATGTAATATTTCTGTTCCTGAGAATCAGATGACCTGAGAGAAGCCATTGTCAAGAAAACAAAAATCTCACAGATTCATAGTTAGGCAGCTCTATTTGCAAGGAACACATGGTTTGCTCTCATTTATCAGTGAGTACAGAAAAGCATAGTCCCCCTATCCATTTTTTATTTTCTTTCCAACTGAGAAAGCAGGAGATGTGCTAAAATGTTTACCTGTTTTTGTTATGCAATATTTTGGAAATAACCATTGCCCTATTGGGGAGATTTGGAGGATGAGGAAAATTATATTGTGTGAAATTTCTTCATTAGTAGGCTTATACAAAGCTTCAATCTGGAAACTTGATTCAAAGACTGTTTTTTATTTTTATTACATCTCCAAGGTGATCTAACTTTCCAAATCAAATTGCCAGGTGGAGTCAAACTATTGAATGAAATTGGATACCTCCAAATCAGTACAATTCATTCATACAACATTTTGTACATGTACTAAAACAAGTTTATCATAATTGAGGTAAAGGCCCATATTTAATTAGTTTGATTCAACTTTTGGAAGATGTCTGAATTTTATTGCATAAATTTATTGAATCAGAAGATGTCAGACCTAAGCCCAAAGATGACACAATGGCATCCAAATAAAGTCCAGTTTTTTATTTGCTTACACCTAATAGACAGAATCTTGCCTATAACCTAATAGATATAAGGGGTTCTTGGTGCTCCCTGAGCTTGGTGGTTTTCTTGCAGATGTTTCATTACCCACTCTGTCTTTTATTGGAGTACAGTCAAAGAGGGCTTATCACCCACCTGTCAAGTGCTTTATTTTTTTTCTTCCTAAAATGCATCTCATTGACCACTTTGTGACCCAGTATATTGGACTAAGTGGATAACTGGCAGACTTCTTAAGTTCTCGGCTGTTTTCTTACATGCACATTCACACACACATAACTTTAATCCAAGCTTACATGAAGCTGAATTGCACTGATATCAAATGCATTTGAAAATTGCTTCTAGGCTTGATGAGGCTTTAGTTTTTACTGCTATCCCTCTGTAGCAAAACCACAATTCAAGTTTCTGCATTGACCATTTCAGAACGAGTTAATTAATATGCTAAGAGGATTTCCACTAGTGTTGTAGGCAAAAAAAAAAAAAAAGGAAAGCAATACTGAAGGATGGGAAACAAGTAGCTTGCATAAATAAACTACTCATCGGTCAATTTTTACAACTCAGTTGGGCTTAGAGACCACTTGAAAAAAGCCAGCAGGACCTGGAATATGTGACTGTTTCATTAGAAGTAATTGTTCTTATTTGTATGTCATTGTATATTGTGCAATGTGTTTAGTCTGAAGCAACAAAGCTGATGAGTGCTTTAAGCAGAGAATATAGACATATTACTAAGACCTTGCATTTACCTAAAGGTTAGAAGCATCCATTGGAACTAATCCATTGAAGGGAGCTGCCAGCTGTTGCCAATTCTCAAATTCTGAAGTCAAGGAAGAGAGGATACAGAACTAGCTGGATTTTCTGTTGCTGAAATAAAGCTGTCATCTGTTCTAAGGATGACTGAAGAGCTTCTGCAGCCACCTGCTTAAAATGGACCCATCCAGTATCGCTAAATAAATTAGGAGGTGAGTATGGGAGGGAGAAAAGATTTTATGAAGCAATCTCCTCACAACAAATACTTTCAGGCAGGAAAAAAATAATATGAATCTATTGGATGTGGAAAAGCAATTCACAAATTCAAAAATATCAACCGTGCATGTTGGAGACATGGTAATTTATTCAGACGGCAATATGAAATATGGTATCTTGAAACACCTCTAATTTTATTTCAGAAAACACACATTGACCTACAATCACCTCATTTTGACCAGAACAAATGCAATTGCTTATGCCAATGAGTTTCCATAGAACTTCCACAGGATCATAGTACTGGACTAAATGTCTATGGAGATTCTCAGTCATCCAAGTCATGGTTGTTCTACTGAAAAACTGAAGAAGCTTCTTGGATGAGAAGCGAAACATCTTCAAGAAAAAACAAAGTCCAGTTGCCTTTTGAAAAAGCACCTTTAGCCTAGTACTGGATTAATAAATGTAAGTAGCATTTGTTAACCTTGTGCTTTCTGAGTGTTTGGGATTAAAAAAAAAAATCTCATAATGCTTTTCTAGTGAGGGGTATTACAGAACTTGTTTTGTTTACATATTTAATTGTTAATTAATTTCTGCATGCATTTTAATCTAAACTACACATAGCTATTTTATTTTAAAAATGCATATGTTGAACATTTTTGAGGTTTGACACGCAATATGTTGCCCCATTTGGAAGAGCCGAGGTGGCGCAGTGGTTAGAGTGCAGCACTGCAGGCTACTTCAGCTGACTGCTAGCTGCAGTTCAGCGGTTCAAATCTCACCGGCTCAAGGTTGACTCAGCCTTCCATCCTTCCGAGGTGGGTAAAATGAGGACCCAGTTTGTTGGGGGCAATATGCTGACTCTGTGAACCGCTTAGAGAGGGCTGTAAAGCACTATGAAGCGGTATATAAGTCTAAGTGCTATTGCTATTGCTAATATGACTCAAACAGTGGAAGCCATTTCAACTAAACCATCAGCTCGATTTGGAAAATTTGTTAATTTTATTTGACACCACAAATTGAGTCAGGTAGATTTAATTTGGAAAGCCAATTTGACCTTGAAAGTATCCAAAATGTTTAGGTAGTTTCATCTGAAAGCAAAAAAAATGCAGTTGAGCGTATCATGTTGGATGAGTTCCATTTTCCTAGTTCATTAAGCGTTCAAGAATCAGTGCCCATTGGTTTTCAAAATCCCCTTAGGTTTAAGGGAAAGAATACCTGATTTAAGAAAAGAAAAAGAAAAACTGGAGTTGGAAATTAAGCACCATTGGCTTAGTGAACCACCTCTTTGGCTTGTTTTCCACTTCATCGCATCACTTTGCATGCACCCTCTGGTGACTGCCCTCTCATTCATAAGCTTTCCAGATTTTCAGTCTTAGAAGCAAATGTGAGCAAAGGAAACTAGTCTGTTGCAGGCTTGACTAGCTCTTGGTCTCATTTCGGCAGGAATCATATATTTTGCTTAATTAAGATAAGGCTGTTGCTTCTTTGCACATTTCACTAATACAGAATTTATTGATGCAGTCCGACTTGGTGCTTTGGAGTGATAAAATACAGCTGCCGCAGAAGCCAAAGGCATCCTCGGTTTGAAATTGGAAAGCTTACTAATGGAGATGGATTTGTTGGCTTGAACCCAACATGGGTGCTCCTCTGAAACCCAAGAAAGAATTATATAGGGTTTGTTTCATATATTTATTTTTATGGATTTTTTTTTATATTTGGAACCCATCTTTCCTTCAAGGAACACACAGGGCAGCATGCATGCTTCAATCTTGAGACAGATGAAGATGAGGACTGTGCAGTGCTTTGGATTTGATCTCCAAGAAGTGTGGTGGAGGGAACAGAAGTAAAGACTGGGTCCTCATTTTACCGACCTCGGAAGGATGGAAGGCTGAGTCAACCTTGAGCTGGTCAGGATCAAACTCCAGGCTGTGGGCAGAGTGAGCCTGTCATACTGCATTCTAACCACTGTGCCACCATGGATATTCTGTTTGGCATTTAGGAACAAACTGGAGAATGCCCATGTCTAGACCATATAGGTTAGCCTAACCATGAACTAATAGCATCTTCATTTTCCTTCGTTGTTTGTTGATTAGACTCTATATCAAGAGCCGAGGTGGCGCAGTGATTAGAGTGCAGTACTGCAGGCTACTTCAGCTGACTGCTAGCTGCAGTTCTGCAGTTCTGCAGTTCAGCAGTTCAAATCTCACCGGCTCAAGGTTGACTCAGCCTTCCATCCTTCCGAGGTGGGTAAAATGAGGACCCAGATTGTTGGGGGCAATATGCTGACTCTGTGAACCGCTTAGAGAGGGCTGTAAAGCACTGTAAAGCAGTATATAAGTCTAAGTGCTATTGCTATTGCTATATCAGCTATAAAAGTTTCTTGATGATATACAATCAAAAGAAAGAATCATTAAAAAAAAGTTTAATAACATCAGAAATATTTTGTCCAAAGATATGTACTTTGAAGGCCACTTCCTCTCAGCCCTAATAAGGAGGCGATAGCAAACCACGTCTGAAAAATCTTGCCAAGAAAATCCCAGGGACTTGTCCAGGTAGTTAACAGGAGTCAAAAACAGACTTGAAGGCACACACTTCCAAACCAACAAAATATAGACAAGCTACAATTACCAAACAGCAAAGGGATTTTTCATTGCTCCAATTTAAAAATTCAGTACAGACATGGTTAGTTCTCTGCAGAAAGACTGTCCACATAGTTTAGAAGCACTGACTCCTTGGCCCTTGCCTTGTTATGACTCTTTATGGAACCTTTTCTTAAACTATTTCCTGTATCTTCAAATACATTCTGTCATGAATCCACCCCTGGACCCCTCTCCAGATGTGACTTCGGAGGAGGAGGAGGAGGAGTTTGAGTCAGTGGAGCAAAGCCCTGGGCTAAGTGATGGCTCAGAGAGTGCTAGCCTGATGGAACAGCAGCAAGAATTGTATATGCACAGTACTGGAAAAATGAGGAAACACCCACAGAGGGTGACGTAATTTTAAAAAAATTAGATTGTGCAGAAATGGATAGATTGACATTAAAAGGAAAGGAAAAAAGAAGATATAGAGTATTTTCGAACATGGGACTTGTTTTATAAATGATTGGACAGTAGAGGTAGAAATTAGGAGTGGAAAGCACTGCAGGTTAGAGTGCAGCACTGCAGGCTACTTCAGCTGACTGCTAGCTGCAGTTCGGGGGTTCAAATCTCACCAGGCTCAAGGTTGACTCAGCCTTCCATCCTTCCGAGGTGGGTAAAATGAGGACCCAGTTTGTTGGGGGCAATATGCTAACTCTGTAAACCACTTAGAGAGGGCTGTAAAGCACTATGAAGCGGTATATAAGTCTAAGTGCTATTGCTATTGCTATTGCTAAAGAGTATTATTGTATAAAAATAAATTGATCCAGACAATACACTGTTCACTAAGCACTTATGTATGTAATGTGAAAATATAAAAATAAACTGTTAAAAAAAGAGAGAGAGTGCTAGCCTGATGGAACAGCCTGAGCTGGGTCAATCAGATGAGTGACAGGCTGAGACTGAGCAAGACGAACCGCAGCTGCAGCGAGTTGGCCAGGAGGCTACAGGTTACTGATGAGAAATAGGTGGAGTCCACACCTCCTCCAGATCCAAGTACACGTAGGGCAGAGAGGAGACAGGCACAATGCTGGTCAGCTAGACTACTCATGAGGAGGTAACCTTGCCCCTCATGAAGAGCTGCACCTACTTAATCCCGCCCTGAAGACTTGAGTGTTGCTGGAGCAATGTACCCAGTTCTGTGTCTTGTAGGCTCATGCCATGTATCCCGACCTGTTCGACTCATGGGATGTTTTCCTGGACTTCGAGTGTGCCTGTTGGACTTGGTTACCTAGTGATTCTTGCCATGCTGAGCTCAAAATCCAAACCGGCACAAGAGAGGTGCTTTCTGAGGACCTGTTTGGGGGTTTGAATAAATACTTGTAGAACTCTTGCTGTATGTGCGTGCGTGTGTGTGACGGGAGCAGAGCAGTACACATTCTATGATTGATAACTCCTAAAGATTCCAAAATAACATATACATTTGTTAAATTTGCATTGCTAGCATTTAAAACATGACTCCATTCAGATAAGACATATATAAGTTACGAAGAGATAGGCATTATTATACATTATTTTTTAGTTTCCTTTCTTCCACTTTCTCTTCCTCACTCTATTTTAAATAATTTAAGATTTAATTTATTACATATATTGGATAAAAGGCTATATCCATATATTTGTATTACTTTTTCACATCCTTTATACCTTTAATGTATTAGATTAGGTAAAACTTTATCTGAAATCTTACTGTAGATGTGCATTAATACAACATTACTCTATCCATGGTTCCAACATTCTTATAATTAATTTGAATCTCATAGCTTTTCAGATTTAGTATTATTCTGTTGAAACTTTCTTAAAATAGTTAAAGACCACAATAAAGAATTCATCTGATTCAGTAGCAATAACAATAGCAGTTAGACTTATATACCGCTTCACAGTGCTTTACAGCCCTCTCTAAGTGGTTTACAGAGTTAGCATATTGCCCCCAACAATCTGGGTCCTCATTTTACCCACCTCAGAAGGATGGAAGGCTGAGTCAACCTTGAGCGGTGAGATTTGAACCGCCGAACTGCAGCTAGCAGTCAGCTGAAGTAGCCTGCAGTGCTGCACTCTAACCACTGCGCCACCTCGGCTCTTAAAGTAAAGTGAGAACACATTCTGCCCTCTCCATCTTCATCACTAAGAATTATGTGCAATCTCGTGCAGTTACATCTGGGGCAGCAGTGGGTTGCTCCCGGTTCGGCCCGGTTCTTAGAACCGGTAGCGGCGGTGGCGGGAGGCTCCGCCCACCCACCTGGGATGCTTCTGCACATGCGCAGAAGCATCACGCACGCACACGAGCCGGTAGTATAGGGTTTTAAAACCCACTACTGATCTGGGGAGAACATAGGTGCCTACCTATAAAATGTGAGAAAAATGTTTATAAAGACTTCCCCTGCTGACCATGAACCCAATAGAAGGAGAAAAATCATAGTCTTCCTCTAAGAGGAGGAACTGATAAATACAACTTTGTTCCTTCTCTGTCTTGTCATTTTCGTAGGACATGCACTGATGATCTTCTTTTCAGACTATTTATTGCTAAGCCATTAGCAATTTACACCCTTCTGGTTCAATAGTTACATCTTTGGCAGAGATAATTAAAGGAAGGCAACAGGAGCCATGACTCTAATAGGTAGCAATAGCCACACATCTCTTGATCAGCCAAGGATTGGATGCAATATGATGGTTAGGAAGGAAAGGTAATATGTATAACATGGCAATTATCATGCATTCCACTAAGAGTGTGGAATTTTTACATTAAAGAGATCTTTATGACTCTCCAAAACATATTTTACACATCAGGTTTGGACACTTTTACTTCATAAAGCTTTGGGGATCAAGTGTGTCTTTCCTTTCCGTTCCTTTCCTTTCCTTTCCTTTCCTTTCCTTTCCTTTCCTTTCCTCTTCCTTCCTTCCTTCCTTCCTTCCTTCCTTCCTTCCTTCCTTCCTTCCTCCCTTCCTTCCTTCCTTCCTTCCCTCTCTAACATAGTAATTGCCTCCCCCTGCCCATATAAGCTGATGAGATAACATATCTCAGTGATACGTTCCCAGTTTCATATCTATGTTATTTACAGACTCTTGTAAAATCTAATACATTTATTTTCAATTTATCAATAAAGTCTAGAATTTTATTTGCTATCACTTATATGTGATACTTCAGTTTTTTGGAATGCATAACCAGAAATGCAACAAAGTCAGAATTTATTGTCAATACAATTGTTTCTCAACCTGCATGCCTAGCTGGGGAATTCTGGGAGTTGACTTTAAATAGTTGAGCTCTCTTAAAGTTGTCAAGATTAAAAAAACACTGGCATAGAAAGTATTCCCCTAGTCATAATCTACAACAGCATTTGGGGACATATATGCTTCTTCACATGTAACAGAGTAACAGAGTTGGAAGGGACATTGTAGGTCATCTAGTCCAACCCCCCCCCCCGCTCACGCAGGAGACCCTACGCCATTTCCAACAAATGGCAGTCCCATCC
>QLTV01002738.1:323272-369952 GCA_003457575.1 Thermophis baileyi | reverse complement strand
ATAATAATAATAATAATAATAATAATAATAATAATAATAATAATAATAATAATAATAATAATAATAATAACAATAACAACAACAACAACAACAACAACAACAACAACAACAACAACAACAACAACAACAACAATAATAATAATAATAATAATAATAATAATAATAATAATAATAATAATAATAATAATAATAATAATAATAATAATAATAATAATAATAATTTATTTGTGTTGTTGTGATTCAGTTGACTCTTCACAACCCCATGGATCATAACACACCAACCTCCCCTGTCCTCCACTGTCTGCCAGAGTTTGCCCAAATTCACGTTCGTTGTGTCGATGATACTATCTGACCATTTCATTGTCTCATCCCTTTCTGCCTTCAATCTTTCCCAACATCGGAGCCTTTTCCAACGAGTCCTCTCTTCTCATTTGGTGGTCATAGTGTTTGAGCTTCAGCTTCAGAATCTGTCCTTTCAAAGAAGAGTCAGAGCTTATTTCCTTTAACTGATCTGATCTCCTTGCGGTCCAAGAGACTCTCACAAGTCTTCTCCAACACCACATTCAAAAGCATGTTTATTGTTCTCTAATATAATTCTAGTACTTGTTAACTTCACTATTTGCATCTTCTCTGTTCAGAGGTAGAGTGTGAATATTTTTTCTTATAGCCTACCCCAGGATGGAAGGGAAATCATTCCTTAGAGACCTCCCCCTGTGGGTTGGAAACTTGCTAGAAGATACGTTTAAAGCGATCTTGATAGGAACTGGAAAGATCCTACTTGGGAGATTTCTAAAGAAGCCAGTTCCTCAATCTCAGAATCAAATTTAAAAGGAGCTGCTTTGTTATTTCAGAACATTAAGAAATGTACAATAGTAAGTTAAATGCATTTAAGACCATTTGCTTTCCATGGGTAGTCACTGATAGATCTTTAGAAATGGACCCTGCCAACAACATGATAAAGCTGAAATGAACCTTTCTGTAGTAATGCTTAAAATTGATCATAAAGAGCTCTGCTGCAAACCTCCTGGGATGAACAGAATTGCCCAAAAGCCCAAGAGTGGACTCTTCAGGAACAAAATTGGGAAAATTATAAGGTTTGATAAAAGCCCCATGTTATTCTGAATTACAGAGGAAGATGGGCTTGAGGCAGTGTAAGAAATGACTGTCCACATGACGAATGCTTTGTCAGATTTTTTAACAGACATTTGTAAGCAGTTGGATTGAGGGCAGTTCCAGGCAAAAAGGACAGAATAACAGAAGGATCAAGATCAGAGGTCTTCCAACTTGGCAACTTTAAGACTTGTGGACTTCAACTCCCAGAATTCTCCAGCCAGCTATGCTGGGAGTTGAAGTCCACAAGTCTTAAAGTTGCCAAGACCTCTGATCAAGATTAACATTGCCAAAGTGAATAAAGAGAGGAAATGGCAAGCTATCTTTCCTGATTTGTTAAGAGTGGGCCAATGGGGTAATGTGACAACAACATCTTAAAGGTTTTGTTTCTTTTCTTTTCTCTTCCAACATGGGAGCTGAAGCTCAACACTTGGAGGAAGGAATCTGGCTTCAGGTCTTCTTCTTCTTCAGCTTCTAAAACTGCCTTTTTCCAAATACAGGAAATCTCAAATTCATGAAGTTGAAGTAATTTAGATCTGGGATGTTCTAAATATTGGTCCTCATATTGAAAATATTATTAGGACAAATAGTGAAACATCCATACTCAAATCTGAAGTAGGGCAAAGTAATTGCAAATCTTTCTGACTTTCATTTTCAACCTTCATTTTCAACCTGACTTCAACTCAGTAATCTTTCTGACTTCATTTTCAACCTCCCAAGTGAGAACCAGGAAGATATTTATTAGTTGAAGTTTTCTAAGAATGGATTATTTACATAAAGTATAATTTAAGTTTGCCTAGTTGTTTCCCAAACCTTTATCTTAAATCAACTTTTTCTTAATTTAAATCTATTTCTCCCCCTGTCCTCTGAGTGCTTTTTTTCCCCACTTCCCTTCTTCTTGACAAAAAGAAATATATATATATATATATATATACAGGTCTTCAAACAAGTATTCTATTTAAGTGGAAAACCACAAGACTTGAAACTAATACTATTGATATCTTCTGGAAAAGCAATGACCCTTTTTTTTTTTGTTAGTTCCTCTTGGAAAGAAAATTGGTTTGCAGCTGGTGCTGTCTTGGAAAGTTGGCTTCAAGTAAATCCTGTCTTTTTCTATTAGTAAAAGTGGAGAAAGTGATAGCTTCAAAACTGATGAGTTGGGAAAGGTAAAATTAGGGTGAGGGGGATTTCACAAAGAAGATGAGATATACTAATCTGCTCTGGTTTATCTGCCATTGTCCTTGGGCAGTTTGCTTGTGGACTAGAGCTCTATTCCTGTTGATAGCTGAAACTTCAACTGGAGGATATGCAGCCAAGCCCTATGCATGTCTCAGCCATGAGACCAACTGGCTCTCTATCCAATAAGCTATCATGTGAACCTATATGATTCGATTATGATTATCTTATGAATGAATAAGATGACTTGTTAAAGTTGAGGAGAAAATCATGTATTTTTTAAAAAAAATGATGGAGAAGTTGAGATCTTAATTTACCAGGATAGCAATAGCCCTTAGACTTATATACTGCTTCACAGTGCTTTACAGCCCTCTCTAAGCGGTTTACAGAGTCAGCATATTGCCCCCAACAATCTGGGTCCTCATTTTACCCACCTCGGAAGGATGGAAGGCTGAGTCAACCTTGAGCCTGGTGAGATTCGAACTGCCAAATTGCAGGCAGCTGGCAGTCAGCAGAAGTAGCCTGCAGTACTGCATACTAACCACTGCGCTACCACAGAATCCGACATTTGGGATAAACCTTCCCACTTCCCCATATTTTTCTTCCATCTCATTTTTCCTGGGTAGGTTTCTGCATCTTCCTAAGTCATAATATACGTTGCTTGGTTATGGCTAGTTGTACTTTCCAAACCTGGTTGCTGTGTTTCTAGAACATGTTTTGGGTCTTAGCAGCATGTATATACATACAGTATACATTCACACACATCATCATTCTAGCTATTGTCTATCCACTGTAGGATGAAGGCCTCTTCTGCATGTTTCCAACCAACAACTGATCCTGAGCTTTCTTTTGCCAGTTGGACCCACAATATTTGTTGATGTCATCGATCCATCTTGTTTTAGGTTTCTTTCGTGGATGCTTTTTATCAAGTGGGATCCATTCTATGACTGCCTTGGTCCACCTGCCATCAGTTCTTCTTGCTATGTGACCAGCCCATTTCCATTTTAATTCTATTACTCTCTTGATGATATCGTACACTTTTGTTTGTTCTCTTATCCATTTGCAGGTTTTTTATTCTTGTGATGCTGAGCATGTATCTTTCCATGGCTCTTTGCACTGCATGTAGCTTTTACACACACATCGAAACAAAGTGTGGTTGAAATAAAACATGGTTTAGTGTGATATGTCAACTCAACCTATACATTTGAATCTGATGTCTCTAGGCTGATATACTGTAGACCTGGGATCAGGGCTTATATCTAGCAGTGTAAAAATGGTAGATTTTTGTCCCCTTTGGTCATATTTTACAATTTTAAGATTTCCCATTCCCATTTATTTATTTTAGGATCTAAATGAAGACAACTTCATGTGTTGTCTATTGAATATATATTTATAATGTACCCATAAAATATATCCTTGGTAGGCTGGTGCTCTCTAAATTTGGGGTTGTTTATTTTACTAGTGCTATTTAAAACCCATTTTCTTGGGGAAATATGTTTACAAATAAGATCATTTTGAAACTGTTTCATTTGTAAACTATTGAAATCATTATTTTATTTCCCTGAAAATATATGCGTGTTTAATGGATAAATTAATCAGTAAAAAAAAAAAACCCAGTCTCTTTATTTTAGAAGTAGTTCTGTTATCATTGTTTTATTCTACTGCCTCTTAGGAAAAGTAAATAATAAATTTCCACAAAAAGTTTCAAAAGTTTCATCTTATTACATCTTACTAGAAGACATTTGTGCCTTCCGGTAACTTTATGACTCCTAATGGTAACCTGGGCAAGTCCCTGCAATTGTCTTGGCAAGATTTCACAAGTGGTTTGCCATTGTCTTCTTCCTGGGGCTGAAAGACAGTGAATAGCCCAAGGTCACCCAGCCTAAGGCAGGACTAGAATTCACAGTCTCCCGGTTTTTAGCCTGATGCCTTAACCACTACACCAATCTGGCTCCCTCTGGATGATTTAAACCAGCCATTTTCTCTGCTTGCAATATTTTCTTATTTTCTTTATGTTAGCCCTGTGGAGGATACCTAGCAAAGCTAACTTCTTCTCCATTTAATCGAGAGCCACTCCAGCTCATAGTCTATGGAGTGGATATGCATTTTGTGAAAATCTTGTTTGTTTCAGATTTACATTCTGGCTGAGTGTTAATTTGTCTGCACTAGAAGCTGAAGGACTATTTACAGTGGAATAACTTATCTCTTTCCAGTGCACAAATTAACCCACTCCAGAGAATCTCAGATGCAGTCTATAGGCAGTGAACACACTTCATTTAAAATCCCCTCTCTCTTTTTTTTTCTCACCTAGGGAAAATAAAAGATAATCAGCAGGTTGCAAAATAAATGAAACCTCATGATGCTCAAAGTACTTTGAGACTCCAAAGCAAATACCCAGTGCTGTTGAATGCAAGTTCTTACAGATTGTTTAAAATAGTTCGGGGGCGGGGGGGGAGAAACTTGGGAGACAGGCAAATAAATGAATCATTCCTATTTGAACAACACATCATTAAGAAACTCCAGAAATCAATTCTGAGTACAATTTTGTTCCTTTTGCATATTTCATTAATCACACCATAGATGCCTGGGAATGTGATCAATGGTTCTGTTATGAGTGCATTTGCTAATGGCTAAGAAGGGGGTCAGAGATGCACTATGTATATATTGGGGGCTTGGCAATAAACACGTGGAACTAATAAATGAAGAGAGTCGCAGGCAGTGTAAGAAACTGGAAGTAAAATAGGATATACTGTTCCTAAATTACTTGCATGAGACAGATTGAAGCTTGCATAAATTATTTCAGAAGCAGCTCTTGACTTGAATTGTAGCAAAAGGGAACAATGAAACAAAACATAGGTGCCACAACAACAGTGTAAGACAGAAGCATTTGCATTTATGCTCTGAAATCCACAGTAGATGATCCAGTAAAATGAGGCATATTAAGTACATGCAAGCTGGACCTAATGCATTTTTCTCAAGAATTCCTTTTCAAATTGCTACCATCATACATGAAAATGTGCTTTCTTTTTCTTCAGAAAAAAAATATGGTGAAAATTTCCATGGGTTTGTATGGAGTTGCTATGTAGAATGAAATGAGTAGCTTATAAATTTAATACTTAAATAAATGGTCTTCTTGTCCACCTTAGTTTCAGTATAGCCAAATATATATGAGAGTATCTAGTTACACAATTGTATGTTCATTGGCCTACAGCTTCCTTGACTTGACACACTACTACACAGATCCAAGGGAAATGTTTTTATTTAGTTATCAATAAATAAAACTGCTCAGTGACTCTGGGCGGTTTACATATATCTCAAAAATCTTGTGAGAACTTCTCACGGGACCTTCCTGAAGGAAAACATGTATCAGCAGCTTTTACACTTCTGCAATAATAACAGACGTTTTAAAGAACTATGAGAATTAGGTAAGAAGACATGGCTAACATACTGGAAGATGAAGTTGCAACTGAGTATGATATGGTGCCTGACTGCCAGACTAAATCATATGTTAATATTGTGAAGCATTTCATACCCATGCTTTTATGTATATAGCAACTGGAACTGTCATGGGATTATAAAGCATACTTCTGTCTTTTCCATAATGGTTAAGGTATTATTTGTATTTCAAGGGAATTTCGCTATGGCACCAGTGGAAACATGCTCAAAATGCAAATACTTCTCTTCCCCTAAATATCCTACATCACGTGAAGCAATTAGAAAATCTGACCCCTTCACACTGCTTATCCTTGACTTCTAAATATTTATCAACATGATAAATCTATTATGTTTTCATTTGTTGACTACAGTGGATCTCTACATTGGCTGTTCAGCCAAACCACCCAAGTGATAGATTGGTTATTTTAGATTTTTTTTTTAAAAAAGCCTTTATTTTTTATAAACAACTCAAGGTGATGAACACACCCAATACTTGATGATGTTCGTCCATTGTGTTTGAAGAGGACCTTGACATCTAACAGGTTGTGGGCTGTCCACGATGTGTCCGCAGGTGGCTGGTAAGGCCTATACAGGCATGAAATATTCTGCCACATGTTGGGCAGACATGTGTGGGCACCATTGTTGCAGCATTTGCAGCTCCTTCGCAATAGTGGTAAATATCTGTAGCTCGGGTGTACTCCTATTTTCCCCACAACAATAGTTCTGTGAGGTGAGTTGGCTTAGAGAGATTGGCCCAAAGTCACCCAGAAGGCTTTCACATCTAAGATGGAACTAGAATTCACAATCTTCTGGTCTCCAGCCTGGTGCCTTAACCACTTAAATTATCTTTATTATATGTGTCATCTGAGTATTACATGTCTTATGAGTCCAAAACTGATTATTAGTTCCACATTGGACGTGACTGCTGGATTGATGGCTGATTCCACCTCCCATCTCGCTCTATGTTCTCCTCCCAACCATCTATCATATTGATATATTTTCATTTTATTTTTCATTGTTTATTTTATTGTGCTATAATTTTACTTCTGTTTTGTTTATACTTTTCATTTCTTTGTTTTTATCATTGTAAGCTGCATAATGAGATAGGCAGCAAATAAATTTAATAAATAAATAAGTAAATATTTGAAACTTCCTACACATAGTAGACAGGAGAATCTTGGAACTAGTATGGCCACTTAGTCTAGAACAGGGGTGTCAAACTCAATTTCACTAAGGGCCGCATCAGGGTTGTGTTTGACCTCAGGGGGCCAGGGTGAGCATGGTCAACTTGACATCACTTGTGTCGGGGCACCTGTGGTGGCCCGAGTGCTCTGCCAGCGAAAACGAGCTCCCAAGCTCCATTTTCGGCTGCAACGGCCTCCTGCAACCCTTTTATTTTTACTGGGAATATTAACGAAAGCAGGGACATTTTCTATGACTCTTATTCATAGATTCCTAATTTGATATACAGTACAGTACAGTACAAAAGAGACGAGGTGGCGCAGTGGTTAGAGTGCAGTACTGCAGGCTACTTCAGCTGACTGCTAGCTGCAGTTCAGCAGTTCAAATCTCATCGGCTCAAGGTTGACTCAGCCTTCCATCCTTCCGAGGTGGGTAAAATGAGGACCCAGATTGTTGGGGGCAATATGCTGACTCTGTGAACTGCTTAGAGAGGGCTGTAAAGCACTATAAAGTGGTATATAAGTCTAAGTGCTATTGCTATTGCTACATGTGGTTGATATGTTCATATGACAAACTTAAAAGGTTAGTTTAAAAATGCATGTAGTAAAAGCCATAATAATGTCAGAAATATGTCACATACTTTGCTTAACAGTATGATCCATATGGCATTTATTAGTCTATCCTGCAGGTGCCCATGTCAGTTAAAGACCTAGCAAATGGATTTGTACAATGCGCTAAAACATTTAGAGTTTTGATGGTTAAGCATATCATATGAATTGAGCCCGTGGAAATAGTTGATGGTTAAAGTTTAAATTTTAAAGACTTAGCACTGTAGACACTAAAGTCAGAATCAGCTTTCCTTCAGACATAATTTAGAATAGAAGCAGAAGAATATTTTGTATTATGGTTGGTCACACAGTCAGCCAGATGTTTAGATTGAATTTTGCATTTTTGCCCATCTATCAAGTCAATTTCAAGTGCCTGGGATAGGTAGATGTTGATGTTTGTGTTAAAGGTATCTTTGCAGGATGTAAGGTGTTCCACATTATTATTATTATGGTTTGTTGCACAATCACCCAGATGTTTAGACTGGATTTGCCATTTTTGTCCATCTATCAAGTTTCACACAACAATGTGAAATCACAGCTGCCAGTTCTTTAACTGCTGTTGGCCTTCACATGCATTGATTTCTTCCCAAGAACCTATGATGTCATAATATATTGGGGTGGTATACTGTATGTGTGAATCCAAGCAGTGTAACCTTTTGTAATCGACAAATAGAAATTTCGTCAATGCATAGATTTTCAAAGTGGTGTCCAAGTTTGTTTGGTATGGTACCCAGTGGGCCAATAAGCACTGAGACTATCACTGCTAGTTTATGCTATAATCTTTGTTTATTATTTAATTTGTGGGAAAGTAGATTGCATCCAGAAAGGGTGTTATGGTGACCCAATGCTATCATTGATATCAGATTTGGGAGAGTTAAACAGAATTATTTGATGTATGGAGTCTAACAGGATTTTAATGCATACAATCAACATGTTCATTGGAAAAATGCCACTGTTCTTCAACATTTTGTTTCTGAATTTGAGTGTGAGAGTTATCAAAGGCCAGGTTCAGGATTCTTGTGCAGCCATTGAACTATGATTTGTCCAGTTCTGCTGTAGAGAAAGATGGAAATAAGAGCTGCATCTTGAAAATGCCATGTAATTTGGGTGAACCTATGAAAGAATTATCAAATGTGCACAGTTCAGAAGGGGGATGATTTATTTATTCCTCTTACTGTTCTTGGATAGATTAATTTCAGTCCTAATTTTGTGACTGGTCTTTAGCAAATGTATTCCAACTAGAACCAGGTCAGTGACAGTGCAAATGTTCCAGAGGAAAACAAAATGTACTTCTTACCTTAGAAAAAAGTGGTGCCTATATTGGTATGAAGGGGCACGATGGCTCAGTGGTTAAAGATACTGAGCTTGTCAGCTGGAGCTGGCAGCCCACGTTCGAGACCCAAGTGCCATGCAATGGGATGAGTGCCCTTTCCTGCCCAGTTTCTGCCCATCTAGCAGTTTGAAAGCATGCAGATGTAGGAGGATAAATAGGTACCACTTCAGTGGGAAGTTAACAGCATTCTGTGTGGCTTTGGAGTTTAGCCATGCTGGTTACATGACCATGGAAAATATCTTCAGACAACTATGGCTCCCTTGGCCAAGAAATGGAGATGAGCACCATGCCCTAGAATCGGACACAACTGGATAGGGAAACCTTTTTCTTTCTTTCTTTATATTGGCATACTATATATTAAATTCTTGGAAATGAAAGCTGAATAGCTAAATTCTCAGCATGTTAAGTAAGCTTACTTAGCAATAGTACCAATGCTTGGAAATGCAAACATATGCATTGGATTCCTGGCAAGATAGACCTGCAGAATTCCTGGAACAAGAAAAACAAAACTCTATAGCATTTTATACATATGCAATCATATCCATCTCATTGTGGACATCACTGACATATGGTCCAAAGTTTCTGGACAGTGAATGCATAGTGATTTTCTTCCAGAGGGATGCTACATGATCCTACTAACAGCTTATACAGTATAGAAGGTTTAGCTTTTTGGCAGGATTAGCTTGATGTTACTCACAAAGGAACAAACCTTGTTAATTTTCTGCCAAGACAAATTACGGATGGTCACACCAAGGTAAATACACCAGATGGAGCCCTAGAGCCGAGGTGGCGCAGTGGTTAGAGTGCAGCACTGCAGGCTACTTCAGCTGACTGCTAGCTGCAGTTCGGCGGTTCAAATCTCACCGGCTCAAGGTTGACTCAGCCTTCCATCCTTCTGAGGTGGGTAAAATGAGGACCCAGATTGTTGGGGGCAATATGCTGACTCTGTGAACCGCTTAGAGAGGGCTGTAAAGCACTATGAAGCGGTATATAAGTCTAAGTGCTATTGCTATTGCTATGTGTATGCAGGGAAAATTCAACCTACCCATTCATCTCCCATTGTTTTGTTCATGCTGTGGCAGTGTGGCCATATTGATGAGAAGCCAGAGAGAGACTGGATAAAAGGCCTTACTCCTGCAAAGGATGTTTCCACATTGGAGCAGGAATGAAACCAGTTCTCTGACATCTCATCTCCTTTCTCTGAACCCATCTGCCCAGTGCAGAATATAGCAGTTTCCGTTTAAATGAGAGCTATCAAAGCTCTTATTTGCAAGTAATGAAGCTGTGGTGGTTAAACCTCATTCTTACTTTATACAGCAATGACTCTCTTGTCCATGGAGATTCTCAGTCATCCAGGTCATGGTTTCTTTTTTCAAGGCAGGAGCCGAGGTGGCACAGTGGTTAGAGTGCAGCACTGCAGGCTACTTCAGCTGACTGCTAGCTGTAGTTTGGCGGTTCAAATCTCACCGGCTCAAGGTTGACTCAGCCTTCCATCCTTCCGAGGTGGGTAAAATGAGGACCCAGATTGTTGGGGGCAATATGCTAACTCTGTGAACCACTTAGAGAGGGCTGTAAAGCACTATGAAGCGGTATATAAGTCTAAGTGCTATTGCTATTGCTATTGTCCCAACGGTGCTTTTTCAAAAGGCAACTGGACTTTGTTTTTCCTTGAAGACATTTTACTTCTCATCCAAGAAGCTTCTTCAGTTCTGACAGAACTGAACTTGTTGGATAAGAAGTGAAATGTCTTCAAGGAAAAACAAAGTCCAGTTGTTTTTTGAAAAAGCACCTTTGGGACAATGGCTCTCTCTCTTCTGATTTTACCTTTGTACAATAAATACAACTGTGGCCTCAATTCACCCAACAAACAAGTCTTGCATCTTTTTTTCTGAATCAGGTGTTTTTGAGAACATTATCAACAGCTGTTCAGCAGCTGTAATGTGTAGAATAGCAAGCTCTATCCATTTTTTCAAGACTACCCATTGATATGCACATGTTCTATCAGTAATAATTAGCTACCATCTTCACTGCTATCTTATTTAAATTTGAGGGTAGGAAAAGGGTTGAAGCTTGAGAATTGGCACTTATGCACTCCTATGTACATACACATCACATTATTCTTTATCCTACTAAGCAATTTAATGCAAACAGCAAAAAAAAGTAAGTATATATTAAAGGCAGGAATAGCATTGTGCAAAATGTTTAGATGCAAAATGTTTAAATGTCTTCCAAGTACAAAACAAAATGTGTTTTGAGCTTAAAATGGTTGGCATAGCCAGTGCCAAAACTGGGGTTATCTGATTTGGAATTTAATTGAGTTCAATCCTATTCAGATTTGAAATGATTTGCCCACCAGCAATAAAGAAATAGAACTACAACTAGTTATGCCAACAATAATCATATTCTGTCTTAGAAAAACAGCCTTGCTTCCACAATTTTTTTGGTTGAAAACTCAAATGGATTTGCAGCAAACATTAGATAGATTGTGGATAGTGTGAGGAATACAGATCTGAAATTAATGTTGAAAAATGTAACAGTTATATATGGCAGGTAAATTGCAAAAAGCAATGACAAATTTTTAACAAGAAAGAAAACAGGAAATGGCTGAATATGCATATCTTAGGAGAAAGTATTTTTTTTAAATAGGAACTACTTGAAGAAATCTTAATCTTTACTTCAGGATATAGTCTGTTGTCAGGAATAAATATTGAAAGAAGCAAAACAAGATTGAAAGAAGCCAAAAGAACAATAACATCCAAATTGCTCTTACCCAATTTGTTATATGGAAATGAGAGATGAGTATGCTAAAAGAAGTCATATTAAAAAAAAAACTTGATTGCTATAGAAATGGCTTGCTGAAGTATCATAATAAAACAAGTAGATGGCCAAGGGTGAATGGATGATGTTTGAATATGAAAAAAAAATGCAAAAGTCACTGATCAGAAAGAAATAAATATGTTGAGATGATTTGATACAAAGAGAATGGATGAGGACTAAATTGCAAAACAAGTTTAAGAACAAATGGATTAGGTGAAAAGAAAAGGCCAACACCTGGGATTGGATACAGGAAATGGGATCCTCCAAAAGGGAAGAGAGAAGTTCAAAAGTATGAATTATTTCATACAGGATTGGGGGGGGGAGGAAATGCTGTAAAATCCTGAGGAAACAGAATAACAGAGTTGGAAGGGAGGTTTGGGGTCATCTAGACTTCTAGTCTCCTTGCTCAGACAGGAAACCCTATACCATTTCAGATAAAATGGTAGTTCAATCTCTCTTGTGGGGAGCACCCACAACCTCTGGAGGCAAGTTCATATCCAGAGACCATCTCCAATATTTTAAACATGGGAGCAAAACAGAAACAATGACTCATCTGGGTTATAGATCAAGAAATAGAGGCAGAGTTAAATTGATGAAATTTGAATAGCCCTATCCAGCAACAGCCTCTCTTTAGTACCTGAGGAGAGGACAAGAAGCTATCGGTAGAAGCCCATCAGAAGGAGATCCAATCTGGAACCAAGGAGAAATTTCCTAACAGTGAAAATAATTAGTCAATGGAACACATTGTGAGTGCCCCATTGCTGGAGGTTTTCAAGAAAAGATTGGACAACCATTATCCGGAATGGTATAAGGACTCTTGTCTTGGACAGGAGGTTGGACTAGAAGACCTCCAAGTTGTTCTCAGCCCTATGATTCTAGAATCCTCTATACCAGGGGTGAAATCCAGCAGGTTCTGACAGGTTCTGGAGAACCGGTAGCGGAAATTTTGAGTAGTTCGGAGAACCGGTAGCGGAAATTTTGAGTAGTTCGGAGAACTGGCAAATACCACCTCTGGCTGGCCCCAGAGTGGGGTGGGAATGGAGATTTTTCAATATCCTTCCCCCAGGAGTGGGGAGGGAATGGGGATTTTGCAGTAACCTTCCCCTGCCACGCCTACAAAACCACGCCCACCAAGCCACACCATGCCCAAGCCACGCCCACAGAACTGGTAGTAAAAAAAATGGATTTCACCACTGCTCCATACTATATGTGACTTCATCTTCCATAGTGAATCACAAGACCATTGGCCTTGCCACTACAGGAATTTCTCCTTCACTGCTTTCTTGATGGAGACACACTTGAATCTATAAAGCTTCCCCAATCCCCAAATTCAAGGAGGAAACCAATTGTATCTAATTTGGCAGTTTAGCTTTACCCTACTTTTCCTGCAAACTTCTTACTTATATAGCAGTTTCCTTTAGAAGTGGTTTTTTTTCTGCATTTCCCTTTCACTACAGCCATTCTCTTGAATACAATGAAATCCACTCACCTTGTGGAATGAGCTAATTGACAGCTTTAACAATCCCACTTATTACACAATTGGAAAACAGTCACACCATAAACTGCAGCTTCTTTGTCCCCTGCTAGGCATTCTTGGAGGCCCCATTAACTCAATTAGCCTAGCCTATTTCTGCAGCAGGTGTCATTTCATTTTTGTACAAAGCTCTTTCCAAACATTTCCACTGAGATTAAATGTGGGGGTGGGAGTGTAGTAAACAGTAGAAAAAATGTGTGTCTTACTGGGAAATCAGGACACAATTCAGTAAACTGGAGGTCTAACTATTTTTGGTAGGATAGTGAAGTACATGTGGAGTTTGCTTCAACAAATATGCTAACATCACCATCAAGTCATAATCAATATGTCTGTCTGTCTGTCTGTCTGTCTAGCTATCATCATCTATCTATGCCATCCCAATGATATAACTCATATCAATTCATTAAAAACAAAAAAAGGCCTTACAAGAGGTCACAAGGGGTTTTAGGAATTTCACAGGCCATGCAATGCTCACAATAGCATGTGCTGCAACTCGCTCCCAGCCTCCAGCACGTTGCGGTTGTAAACACAATCAAACATGGATTGCATTTAATGTGAATTACATGTGACTATTTTGTAGCAGTTGAACTCTATTTCAAGAGTTCCTCTTGGGTAAAAGTTTTGAGAAAGGCTGGTTTAGAGAATGTCAGATGCATGGGAAAAGGTGTCTTTGCTATTCACAAAAGGGATCCCTGTCTTAAGGTAGACATACTAAACTGAGCTGCAAACATCCAGACAACCTCTAGATGACAGCAAAGAGTTGTCTGGAGTTTTACAGCCCAGATATGATATGCCTATTGTAAAGAAAACAGGAAACTGTATTCTATTTGCCCTCAATATATCCCACTTCAGCTTATTTTTATATTTCTTTTCGAGATGGGACCCACAGCATGCCTTCTCTGCCAGCACAAGTGGGACAGTCCAATCCCAATGGGATGAGATGGTCCCACTGGGTGATCACCAACACCTTGAATTACACTTGGAAGCAGACTGGCAACCAATGCAGTTTATCCACTAATAGTTACAAAAATCACAGATGGTTGGAATTAAACAGGAAACTCTACTATGACTTAATTAACAGGTTATTATAGCAATAGCAATAGCACTTAGATTTATATACCGCTTTACAGTGCTTTACAGCCCTCTCTAAGCGGTTCACAGAGTCAGCATATTGCCCCCAACAATCTGGGTCCTCATTTTACCCACCTCGGAAGGATGGAAGGCTGAGTCAACCTTGAGCCTGGTGAGATTCGATGAAGTAGCCTGCAGTACTGCACTCTAACCACTGCGCCACCTCGGCTCTATACGGACCCAGTTATTATAACAGCAGTTAAACTTGTTCAAAAGTTTGCCATGTTCAGTTCATCATCATTCACGGGCCAGGCAGCTGAAAGTAAACTATTAGGGATAGGACTAATTCCACACAACCAGTTCCCATACATGTCCATTCACCTTAGTTGCATTGCATAAATAGATTTCTGAAACTTTATCCCACAGAATATCTAACCCTCTTCTTTCTTTGTAAAGACACATATTACAAACTTGAAGAAAATGGGTCTTTTCATTTATCTAGGAAGTAGGAATGAACATTCCAAATATAGGCTGTTTTTTGGAACACTTTTCTCAGATGTGAAAGAAGTACAAGCATTAACATGAATTTTTCTTTTTACATTGAAATAGCAGACTTTATTTATTGTTGTAACAGAGTCTGCATTAATGGAATGAGATAAACATTTCTGTTTGGAAGCTTTGCATGTTATTATTCCGTGCCCTGTTAATAAATGTTTTGTATTTTTCATGCACTTTGGAGATCAAGCATGTTACATTAATAATATGTCCAAACAGTATGCTTAGAAGGGGGTGAATTGTTTACCCAATATAACATCACAAATGTTTTCTTCATTACTCTAGAGCACTAATGGGTTTTTCAACTTTGTTGCTAGCTAGAGGGAAAGATAGCTTGATCTGCATCTACAATATATTGTAGGAGTGAATAGTTGGATTTAGCTTCCACTCCCTATAATTCTGTGGTTGCTTAATTGGGATATTTTAAGTTCTGATACTATTGTTTTTGATGTCTTTATACTTTGTCTTTTGCCTTTATTTATAAAACATCTATATCGATGCATATCAAATAAACAAATTATTGCTTTTCTTGTCAAGCTGCTAAGAATGTTCATTAGTGACTGATAAATAATTGTTCAACCGATTCAGACGATTATACTTTCTCTTTTTTTCAGGGCCAGGCGCGAGCTTTTTTTATTAGTTCCTTTATTACATTTTATTTGAACATATAACTTGAGATTGTAAGGTTTGATTGTACTTATATTATATATTGCCAGCTACTATCAAAATGATGGTTCAGAAAGATAGCAATGCTGGGTGCAGGTGTTGAAGTAAGTCATATTCATTTATTAATCAAATTTATATAGCCATATCACACCAAACATGACTAAATAGACCAGAATATAGAAGGGAGAAGAAAGAGGGTCAGGGAATATAGTCTATGCTGTTGATGTGATGTGTGTAGGTGTGTTTGCTCCAAGGCGTTTCAGTTATCTGTGTCTTCAATATGCTTCTCTCCAATCGTAAATATAGTTTAAAAAAGAAATATAAGCAAAAGCAACTTGGAGGCAGTGGAAAAATAACTTATATCCTTTAGAGAGGATGCACTTAGGAAATATGAATTAACAGTCAGAATTCAGAATGAAAACTCTTAATTGCACAACACATGGACAGACGTAAATATAGTTTCAGCTGGGAAATTGTGATAATCCTAGATCAAGCTAACTCTGAAAAATGCTAGGGAATTCCTGGAAGCCTGGTACTCAGACAAATTAGCCATCAACGGCACATAGAGATAAACATTTACATACCATTCAAAAGAGACAATCAAAAAGTAAAAAGAAACAAAAGCCCAAAACAGATCTTTCCAGCAATCAACACCCAGATAAAAGCAGGGATTCACACCAGGATTAATAGCAGACCAATAATCAAGGCAATAAACAATACACCAATCAAGGAACTACCAACTCAGACAAATAATCGTATAGTAAACAACAGCTTAATCAAGCAACTACCAAGAAGAAAACAACATTCCGATCAACTCTGACAAGACAAGCCACTTTAAAAAGTAAACAGGGAGCAAGCTACATTTCCTTCTAGTGCTGAAGATATTACTTAGTTGGGTAATGAAACAACTGCACAGAAAGCAACCAAGCTCAAAGGACGCCAAGGACTCCACAATATGAATTTACAATGCACCAAGCTACTAGAGCTATCGGTTGGGAAAACCAGGATGTGGAGAAATACACCTTGCCTATGATGTCATTTGAAATTAGATTAAACCCTTTTTGCCCCAAAGGCTGTATGCACAAAGTCTTCATGCAGCCTTAAGCTAAGACAGGACCAACCAGGGGTGGGTTCTAACTTACCTTGCCACCGGTTCGCTTCCTCCCGTGCCACGTGGGCGCACCTCGTGGGCGCGCACACACATGCGCAGTGCCAAAAATTCCAATTTTTTTTTAAAAAAGCCAAAAACAAGATGGCGGCACATGCGCAGTGCTGGCAACTCGGCTTCTGCACATGCGCAGAAGAAAAAATAAATAAATAAAAATTCCAAATAAATAAATAAATCCACCCCCCCAAAAAAAGATGGCGGTGTCCACAGACCGGGACCGACCGAACCGGCTCTGTGACATCACCAGCGGGTTGCTACCGGTTCGGGTGAACCAGTCCGAACCGGGAGGAACCCATCTCTGGGACCAACCCAATCATTAGGCATGGTGAAACAGCTGTCTAAGGTGGCAGGTTTCAAATGGCATGCCAGGACAATAAATTGTAATTTAAAAACCAACAACTGTGTGTATAATACAGGATTGGAGAAGGCACTTATAGGATCTCATATTTCATGTAGCTAATAATTTTGCTAGCTAGGCATATTAACCATGCTGATTTAGGTGGATGAGTGGTTCATTTACTGCTGTGCTTCTTGCAACAATACATTCTCAGCTGAAGTTCAGTGAAGGTAACCGGCAGTGGGATTCTAGTCTGACTTATCTTGAATTCAATGAGACCTGCTACTGAATGCATAAGGTGCCATTGTTAATGGAATAAATGTGCACACAGAGATTTATGTATTTATCAAGTTTATATACCTCCCATCTCACTCAATGACTCTGGGTGATTTAGAAATAAAAAACCATGCAGCCCTATAAAAGAGACATAGGTAAAAACAAAGTCAAAAACAGAAGTAGGGACAAATTAAGCAATTGAAAAAAGGCAGAGGAAGATGGAATGATTGCTGTGGTTCCCAACTATGTAGCATAAACAAGCATACCAAAAATCTTTATCCACTTTCACATGGCCTTGAAATAGCTCAGAGGCCGAGAGAATGTGAGAATAGCAGAACAATAATGCAATGGTAATAAAAGAAGGCACTCATTGTAATTATTAGTCAATGAACAAAGCTCCCTTCCACCTATGATTTACAGGGTAGTCTCTATCGCATATGGAAATGAATATATGCTCTCTCTAGCTTGACTACCTTATTATCTTCAGTGACATGAGGCTTTCTTGGGTGTTATTAATATTGCTGACTATCTGTCATATACTACAACAAAGGAAAACCTCAAGTTTTAAATTCACATTAGCTGGGCTCTCATGATAATCTCCACTTAAGTATTAATTCTTTCTCTTACAAAGGTCCGAACTGACAAAGCAGGAGTTTTTGCTCAATAGTAAAATATAGAAATTGTAATGGGGGATTTCATAGAGGAATAACCTGCTGAACTGGGCCAGGCAGATCCTACCCATCGAACTCCATTTTGTGGAGCATGTATTTTAAGACTCATAAGGAGGAGAAAGAGAAATATTGCATTCTAACCACTCGTGTGGCGCAGTGGTTACAATGCAGTCTTGCAGGCTGACTCTGCTCACTGCCAGGAGTTCAATCCTGACCAGATCAAAGTTGACTCAGCCTTCCATCCTTCGGAGATCAGTAAAATGTGGACCAAGAGTCTGTTGTTTCCTTGTGCTGCCAAATCAAACAAGGAAACAACACAGCAGCACAAGGAAACAACAGCCAATCACCGGCCATCAACAGACCAATCAACAAATAGGAAGGCATCACATAAATACAATGCACTGAATAGCCCAAAGCACATATTCCAGTAGAGAGAAGTTCCCTGAAGATGGGCTCCAGCAGGAGTCTGAAAGCTTGGAAGAATAAACTTCTGGTCCCAGTGACTGACCAAGATTGGCTCCTGCAACACTATCCTGGGACATGTATATTTGCCTTCATTCATGGATATATATCACTTTGTGATTGCTGGTGTAGCCATTTCAGGTCTTGTGGACCAAAATGTTGTCTATCAGTAGGCTAGATAGTTGAAGATTTGATCCTGTTACCAACTCTCTGATATGCTTTTACCAGCACTCTAATAAATATAAACCCTGGGGACAGAATATTGACCGACACTGAAGATTTCATTGTGTCACTTTGCTGCAGGAGACTGAATGCACAGGAATGAAAAGATTAAAACAGGTGATAACCTTAAATGCTGAGTACTTGAGTTTGAACATGAATCTTTGAACTGGAATAAAACATCAAGTCTGTGACATTATCTGTGGCGTCATATAGCAGACAGCTTGTAATTCTGATTTATGATTCCTCCCCCACAACCCTATCATTATTTAATGCAATTAAGTATTCTGAAAACTCATTTTCAGGAGATTTGAGTTGTGGATGTATTTTGAGAAAACAACATAGGAAGGAAGGCACTGAGCTTATTAATGTTCTTCTGAGATGAGTTTTACATGTGCCTCCCTTCTTTTGACCCCATCACATGTCCTTTCTCCATAGACTCTAAATGTAGTTCTTCTCAAAAATCTTCATTTAAACAAGCAACTCCCTCTATTTTTGCTGAATTCTTAGCAGAACTAAAAAACAATAATTTATCACGGAGCATTAAATAAAATTTCTACTTACCTTTGGTATAGCCCATTGCAGTTATAATACATTGAACGTCCTAAATATAATAGGCTGAGGGCCAAAGATTGTCCTATATCATACTATTAGTGCCCACCAAGTTATATGCCAATGATGATAGCGTGTGGCAAAACAATTTACAGTATCATCTGTCTTTCCCAGAATACTCAGGCTCCCCTTTACTTTTCTTACCAAATTTGAAAAGGGCATCCATCAAACCAGGAAAAGAAAAATGGAATACAGAGTGCTAGATGAAATGGCAGTAAATATTTCAGCAAATTTATAGCAATAGCACTTAGACTTATATACCGCTTTACAGTGCTTTACAGCCCTCTCTAAGTGGTTTACAGAATCAGGATATTGCCCCAAACAATTTGGGTCCTCATTTTACCCACCTCGGAAGGATGGAAGGCTAAGTCAACCTTGAGCCTGGTGAGATTCGAACTGCCAAATTGCAGGCAGCCGGCAGTCAGCAGAAGTAGCCTGCAGTACTGCGCTCTAACCACTGCGCCACCGTGGTGCTTATGAAGCCATTTTGTGAAAGGGGAATCCGCTAGAAGAGATTTTGCTAGAGTACTAATAGCAATTTTTCCAGCAATAAGCAGCCTTTCCTGGATGCCTATATTTCACATTCTTAAAAAAAACAGCATGAGAGGAATTCCTTCATGTTAGTTTCATTCTGTATTTAGTTGAAGCATGATTGGGCTGAGAAACTGCAATTAGTGAACAAATTACTGTTCAATGACTGATCACTCACTCATCCATCCCTCAAGCTTCTCATAACCAAAGTAAATGCAACCCTATTATTCTCCTTTGATAATTCTCCCTTTTATCCTCTGAAAGGGAATGTTTTCTTATCCATGAAACTGAACAATAATGGTCATAACATTCCTGAAGAAAATGTTGGGGAAGCACTAAAAATGTATCTCCAAACCATAAAATATCTTTATCAAACACTCATTTTCTTCCTTTCCCTACTATCTTTGCCAGATTTTTTTTTTAAAAAAAAACAAACATTTTCATGTGAGCTGCTGATTAACTGTAATATTCTGAAGTTTCACAATATAAGGAAATTGCCTGCTTGGGAACCATAAAAAAACGGTCTTTAAACAACAAGAATGAGAAAATAAGCTTTTTGGGTGTGTTCTAATACACAGAGATTGAATTGCTACATAGCTGCCAAAAGAAAATCACAATCTTTCCAGGGAAAAGAAAACCAACTCATTCTAGTGCGATCATGTATATCACCTTGAAAGTTTTGTTGAAAAACACAAAATAATATAGCTGGCATGCAATATTTCCATACCCCAGGTTTATTAATAACCAAACATACAAAACTAGCTAATATTTAGTTAGCCATTAGCCTACCTCACCAAATACTCAGAATTAGTATGGTTCTTCAGGTGTTTAGGCTCAAAGTCTTAAATACAAGCATTACATTAGTGCAATATGGAGTCCATAAAAAACATTCTGTCAGTTCCCATAGATCTCTATTAGGACGCTGCCATTCTGGTGGGAGGCGGGAGGCTCGGGGAGGCTTTCTCATGGGGTTTTCCTTTATTCCTTTTTCTGCTTTGATGTACCTTTTGGGAAAATGGGGGGGGGGAATAATGTGCCTTGGGCCATCTGTTTTATCTCACCACCAGAGGAGCGAGATCGTGGCACTTGGGAACTGCCTGTTATCACCTTCCCAGCCTGAAGTTCTCACAACATCTTCGCACTTTGGGATTGGCTCAAAGATGAACTGGACCTTTGGAGGGGCCTTGAAAGGAGCAGTTTAACCTAACGCTCCAGTGTGTGAAATTCAGATTCTGTCTACACTCTCTCTGCTATCACTGCAGTGGTGGGATTCAAATTTTTTTACTGCCGGTTCTGTGGGTGTGGCTTGGTGGGCTTGGCTTGGCTTGGTGGGCGTGGCTTGGTGGGCATGGCAGGGGAAGGATACTGTAAAATCTCCATTCCCTCCCCACTCCAGGGGAAGGTTACTGCAAAATCCCCATTTCCTCCCGAACAGCTGGGACTCAGGAGGCAGAGAATAGATGGGGGCGGGGCCAGTCAGAGGTGGTATTTACCGGTTCTCTGAACTACTCAAAATTTCCGCTACTGGTTCTCCAGAACTGGTCAGAACCGGCTGAATCCCACCTCTGTATCACTGTCTTCCAATAAAAGTTCCTTTAGAAATGCTGTTTGTCAACAGTTCTGCTTTCTTGAGAAGGCTGGTGAGGCAGGACCTTACACATTCATTTAAGCAACCATTTGCTGTTACAATGGCACTGAAAACAATGAATTTACAACCAGACACTACACTTATGACCATTGTAGTATCCCTACATTCATGTGATCAGAATTCAAACACTTGGCAAACAGCATGCATTTACGATAGTTGCAACCTTCTGTTGTGGCCCGCCAGCATCCCGTGCAGGTGATCATGGATCCCGAGGACGATGAGGTGGTTGTGGCATGGTATCATCGGCCCGTGCACCTGGCACCCGAGTCAGAGAGCGAGGAGGCTGAGAGTCAACCAGGGCCTTCTGTACCTCCTGAGGAGCCCAGCAGGGCCAAAGAAGAAGAGGAGGAGCCTCTTCTTCTCAATGCTCGGGCACGCAGGGCTGCTACAAGGCAAGAGTGGCTCCTCTGCAGCCATCAACATTTATTTTACTCTTGATCTTTGTGACTCCAGTCTGCTCAGTTCTTGTTCCAGTACGGGTCTTGTTTCCTGCATTCCTAGCTCTGGGAATATTGCCAGATACAGTAAGACCTGCTCATTTATCTCTTGGACTCCAGCCAGCTGTTAAGATTACATATTAACAGCGGGGGTTTGAAAAAGACTATTCTGCCTTTATTTTGTTTTCAATGGCTCCTAAGATGTTATTAGGAGACCTTTATTATTAGTAAAAGAACAGTGTTTTGTAGTTTGTGTGTGCGTATTATTGGTGGCTCGTCGCTGGGGCAGAACACCTTCTGGCCTCATATGACACCATTTGCAACCTTCTCATCCGACGTCCAACCAACAAAGTCAGTGGTGGAAGCCAGATTTGCTTAACAACCATGCTTAACCACCAGGGCAAAAGAGGTCATAATATTGGGCATGACTCATTTAACAACCACCTTGCTTAGCAATGGAAATTCTGGTGCCGATTGTGGTTGTACGTCAAGAACTACCTGTAGTAGCTTCAGTTTACTGGTATACAACTGACCCCTTGATGGCAGGATCATCCATGAATATCCACTAGCACTAGCACTTAGACTTATATACCGCTTTACAGTGCTTTACAGCCCTCTCTAAGTGGTTCACAGTCAGCATATTGCCCCCAACAATCTGGGTCCTCATTTTACCCACCTCGGAAGGATGGAAGGCTGAGTCAACCTGGAGCCGGTGAGACTTGAACTGCCGAACTGCAGCTAGCAGTCAGCTGAAGTAGCCTGCAGTACTGCACTCTAACCACTGCGCCACCTCGGCTCTTTAATACAACCAAGAGAACTGGGGAATAATATCCAGCATTCACTATTTCCTCTTGATGAAAGTCAGAGAAGTAAGGATGTCTTCTCTGTATGAAAAACAGCTAATCAAAGGCTGTACAGTGAGCCTATCAATAATGGCAATGCTGGGCACATTTTTCTGCATCATTAAAATGCACTGCTATTCTGACCTATCCATCAAAACGTTAGTGTCAGTCTCATTTCTCTTGTATTTGGGCAGTTCATAGGATTTTATAAATGAATAGAAAGCCAGTAGAAAATGCCAACGACCTGTTTAATATTTCCAACTTGCAGGATACTTTCTTAGGGTTGGAATACCTGATATGTTTGGAACGTATCATCCTAGGCTTCTAGAAGCCACATTATTAGTGGATTTTGCCAGCAGGATCAAAGATCTCACTCATACTACCATGATCAATCTCAATTTTATACCATTGCCTCTTGAAAGAAGCCAATAAGGATATCCAAGGATGAATTCTCTGTACCGGTATGAAAAAAATAATTTAACCAAACAAAGCTTATTAACCTCTGTAGCTCTCAGGATGTAGTTTCAGTGTTCGATCAGTTAGACCACTTGTTCCAATTAGACCTTGTCACTTAGTATTTCTCTCTTAGCTATCTCGGGGAACATATCTTACAGCATATAATGCCCATCCTATCTTTTGAAACCTTTCAGAGAAGTTCTGCTCAGAAATTTATCTCCTAATCATACTCAACTGGGATATTTTGGTGAATTATAAGCATCTACAAATTGAGTTGGGGGCCATGAGAAACCCATATTTATTTGGACCTTGAATACTTGCCAGACAAAAAGCTAAGGCAATTTTTTTAGTCTGGGATTTTACTAGGAGATGGAGACTAAAAGACCAACTGATTGTTTTTTAATGAAATAACAAAGAGGGAAAACTCTACCAGCTGCATTCCAGTCATATCTGCCAGTAAAAGTACATAAACTAAATGAAGAAAAACACCTTAGATTTAGGCAAAACATTCTTCCCTGAACAACTGGCCAAGAGTGTTAACAATGTGCTCTGAAGGTATCTGATCTACTTATCTTTCTCAACAACTGAACAGCAACCAACTTGCTTCTTGAAGATAAGTAAGCTTGACTACACTGACCTTCTGAAGCAGAAAACCTTGTTGGTAGGTTCTCCTTCCTCTATAGACATCAAAGACTTTTATTGTGTGGAAGCAACACTATTATGGAACTGTTCCTTTCCTGCTGTTGATCCCAGCTGAAGCTTGGGGGAAAATACTTAATTACTCTGCAAGTACTGAGCAATTTCACATTTTCTTGATTGCTGACTTGATTTTGTATCATTCACAGCAAAGGGCAGTGAGTTGCACTAACTAATACCCATTTTGCACATATATACATCCTTTGGCACATGTTTGGAGTCAAGAGGCATTCTTGGAAATCAAAATTATGTTGGAGGCAGACTTTTTTATTTTGGAGTGTATGTTTTGACTTATATTCAAATCCCTTCCCATTTTGAAGGAAACCTTAGTATATCGCAGCTAAGTTATACTTCACTCTCCATTTCTTATGTGAGGTAAAAAAAAATAGACAAGGGGGTGCATATCTTAAACTCTTTGAAGAAAGTTGATTTATAGGTCTAACAAGGTATTAACTAAATGAATATGATGCAGAGCTGATAAGAGCATTGTGGATTAGGTGGAGGCTTCAACAATTGTTTCCAACTCTATCAATTCTGGAATTAATTTCAGATGGAATAGGAACACAAGACCAAACAAGGGTATAAAATGGTGGGAAATAGTTAAATTCAAGCTGAAAGTGTTACCAGATTTCAAAAATTCTGCTCCCTGAGACAAGTAAGATGACACCTCCTCCCATTTCAGGAACAATTTTTGTGGCAAAGTAATCAGACTTCAGGACTTGTTTCTGGACATATTCGCTTGGGGGTAACAATTACAAAATTCTCTCCTTAAGATACACTGCCTTAGTCTGCCTAATGGCCATAGAGCTGGCCCTAAGAAGAAAACTGAAACTGATCCTTGAATTCTAACTACTCAGCCATTATAGTTTGGGAGTCATAACTATAGCTTATGAAGTGTGGTACCAGACAGTATAGTGAACTGAGGATTGTCCAGAAAGTCTAAGATGATGGAAATATATTTATCTGAGGTAGGGTCTGGCATAAAGAGAACAGAATAACAGAGCTGGAAGGGACCTTGGAGGTCTTCTAGTCCAATTCCCTGCTCAGGCAGGAAACCCTATACCATTTCAGAGAAATGATTGTCCAATCTCTTCTTAAAACCTTCCAGTGTTGGAGCACCCACAACTTCTGGAGGCAAGTCATTCCACTTGTTCTAAGTATCAGGAAATTTCTCCTTAGTTCTAGGTTGCTTTCTCTCCTTGATTAGTTTCCATCTGTTGCTTCTTGTTCTCCCTTCAGGTGCTTTGAAGAATAGGTGGACTCCCTCTTCTTTGTAGCAGTCCCTTAGATATTGGAATACTGCTATCATGTCAACCCTAATCCTTCTTTGCATTAAACTAGACATAACCAAGTCTTAAGGTAAAACTTGCATCTCTTTAGGTTCAGAGTTTGGCATGCCTTTATGCAGAAAGTCTAGATATAGTACAAAATAAATATTAGAAATACTAATGAGAAATATGCATTAATTTGCATCATATTTCAGATTCTTAGGACTTATAAATCATCCAATATGCACTTATAGATACAGTTTACATTAATTAATATCAGCAATATTGATGTACAGCAAATATTTACCCAGGGATTTATATGAAGAGCTGCCATCATTTTACAACCAAGCAGGTCTACTTTCTAAATCATTTAACCAATGTTTGCATGACACATAAATGCTTAATAAAAATGTACTGGCAGTTTATGTTTCATATAATGCTATAAACATTGGATGAATATACGTAAATAATATCAACACACATAGACAGGAACACTTAAGTAGCATTACCCCCCTTAACACAGTAAATATTTATAAATTCTATTCACATAACATGCTATGGCAGGTCAAGTAAATGTTTAGTAGATGGGTTCACTCAACTCGATTGTTCAACATGTTAAACTTGGTTAAATTAATTAAACTTGATTTTCTACAGATGTCTTAATGTGATATGTATACTGAGATTGATTTTTGAGTTTATGATGCAATGTATTGTGTGAACCCAGAATATAGATTACCGTTAGCTCAAATGTCTGTTTGTATATAGCTGGAGCTTGCTAAAGGCATTTTGCTTCATATTTTGAATTTTACAAGTGTCTACAGGAGATATCCATGATAGCCCCCATTCTTTGTTATTTTAGAAATGGAACTGAGATGACTATTGCCCTGTCTTTTGTTTGTTTTGGTTCTTGAAATACTGAATAGAGATATAAGACAAGTAGAGAGAATTGTGGAAGTAAAGATTAAAAAAGGAACTTTTTATTGGCAGGTTTATTGACATGGTTTATTTATTGCCTGAAACCTATTGGATTCTTACATGGCTTATACTGTAAAAAGTACAATATAAAACAGAACAAATTGGTATTAAAGTCAAGTAAATAAAATCCATAATTAATTTCCAAATGTAATAAGAAAATCCATACCTTCCAGGCAGGGGTGAAATTCAAAAATTTTCCCTACCAGTTCTGTGGGCATGGCTTGGTGGGCGTGGCAGGGGAAGGATACTGCAAAATCTCCATCCCCACCCCACTCTGGGGCCAGCCAGAGGTGGTATTTGCCGGTTCGCCGAACTACTCAAAATTTCTGCTACCTGTTCTCCAGAACCTGTCAGAACCTGCTGAATTTCACCCCTGCTTCCAGGGCCCTTCGCAGCTGTAGCTCCACAATGTTTCCAGTAACCTTTCCTCAGAAAGAAAGAAAGACTTGAGACCAGAGGGAAGTTGTCCAATTTTGTTAGATCTGGGCCTGGCTTTTTGAAAGGTGACTATCCCTTTAAGAGCCTCTTGCATCTCCCTGTCCTTCAAATAAATGTTGACTACAGCATGGAGTAGTCCTTTTTATCAGCCCAGTGGGGCAGGTATCCAATCCACAAATAGCCGAAGTAAAATTATAGAGAATTATGTTCCTTTCCTCAAATCTACAAGCTCAAAACCTGCCTGGCAACACCACACCACACAGGACATTGCCTTTGTCATCAACCTAGCTCTTGCCCTATTAGCTTGCAACTGAATGTGAGCAGTTTCAGCTGTGAAATTCTTGACCAGGTGATCACAATGAACAGATTGCCTTTTTCCAGCCCTTCCTTTCACACAAGGGCCTGGAAATTTTAAACAGTGCAGTTGGCTGACATTCTGCAGATATAATAAGAGCAGAAACATAGTTGTACTTTACATCTTTATTGTCACAAAGTAGATTTGAATTTGGGTTCTTATTGGTATCTGGACACATTCTCTTATCCTCTGCTGGTATCACTCCAGGCATCTCTTTACCCATTTTATTTCCTAGGGCAGGGGTATGCAACCTGCGGCTCCGGAGCTGCATGCGGCTCTTTGGGCCCTCTGCTGCGGCTCCCTGTCACCCTGTCACGGCAGAGGGATAAAAGAGCCATCAGTCAGTGGCATGGCCAGAGCCTTAGTGCGGGAGCAAGGCCCCTGCCTTTGCCTTTGCACGGCAACAGCATTCCGCCTTCGTCGCAGGAGACTCTATGGTGGGGGAACTGGACTTTCGGTCAGCTCCAGAATTGAACAGGGAGCTTGGGAAACAGGCCCAAGTGGCTCTTTGAGTGTTTAAGGTTGCAGACACCTGTCCTAGGGCAACTGTGTATACAAAACAATGCACAGTCCAGGTCAGAGGTCTTCAAACTTGGCAACTTTAAGACTTGTGGACTTCAACTCCCAGAATTCTCCAGCCAGCTATGCTGGCTGGAGAATTCTGGGAGTTGAATTCCACAAGTCTTAAAGTTGCCAAGTTTGAAGACCTCTGGTCCAGGTAATCCTCAACATACAGCAGTAAGTTTAGTGACCATTCAAAGTTACCACAGCACTGAAAAAACTGACTTATTGTTGTGGCTTGCCCCCATCCCGTGCAGCTGCTCATGGATCCGGACGAACAGGAACAGTCCATAGGGTGGCAAGAGCGGTCTGTAGCGCCGGCACCGGAGTCCGAGACCAAAGAGGAAGCAGGGCCAGAGGATGATGAGCAATCAGGGCCTTCTGCACCTCCTCAGCAGAAGTTCAGTGACTCCAGTGAAGAGGAGGGGCCTCTGATTGATGCCAGAGCACGCAGGGCAGCTAGCAGGCAAGAGTGGCTGTGTAGAAGGAGGTCTCCTCGAAAGTAAATTTGCAGGCAGAGGGGCCACGCCCTAAGACTATATAAGGTTGGATCACACCACACACTTGCTGAAGAGACAATTGTTTGTATTCACCTTGGCTGCCTTTTGAACTTCGTTCCTATAAGTTGGATTGACTCCAGTCCGGGCTCTTGGCCAACTTCAGCAAGTAATTATATTTGATGGACTTAATGACCTGCTTGTGTCTTTCATATTTGGAATCCCGGCCAAAGTGTTCTGTGCTTGAAAACAAACACTTTGGCAAAGAATTAGTATTCACTTTAATACTAAGCAATTATTAGTATTAAAGCCTTTTTGTTTAAATAACAGTGTGTGTGTGTCGCTTTCTGGGGGTTTGCCGCACTGGGTCACAACACTTATGACCATTTTTCACAATTGCAGCATCCCTGTGGTCATATGATGAAAATTCAGACACTTGGAAACCGATTCATATTTATGACGGTTGCAGTGTCCTGGGCTCACGCGTTCCCCTTTTGTGACCTTCTGACAAGCAAAGTCAATGGAGAAGCCAGATTCACTTTACAACCATGTTACTAACTTAACAACAGCAGTAATTCACTTAACAACTATATCAAGAAAGTCATAAAATGGGATGAAATTCACGCCCTGCTTGACCTCTCCCTGCCTCCCTGCCCCTACAGGCAGCCCTCAACATACGACCACATTTGAACCCCAAATTTCTGCTGCTAAGCGACAGGAATTTGTCTTGCATAGCAGCAGAAATTTTGGGCTCAGTTGTGGTCGTATGTCGAGGACTACCTCTAGGGACAGCCAGGGAGAGGCCAAGCAGGGGTGATCTTGTTGATACCCTAGTTGCCTTTGTGTTCCAGAGATCAACCAAGCACCTAAAAGATTTGCTCTTCAGATTACTGGAAAGCTCCCCAACCAGAAACCTGCTGGATCCTTCAAGTGTCTTAGGGACGTCATTTTAGTAGGCTCCTCCTCTCTGCAAAGTTGGTGCTGCAATATATCCCATTGTCCTGAGGAAGCCTGCCCATGACCACAGACTTCAAGTCTCCCTGAACCAGGTTCGCCCAAATCACAAGATATCTATTACAAGGTAAACACTGATCTAATATATAGCCAGTCTCATGAGTCAGGATGATCTGGAATAACAACCATGATTGTTATGGTAGCCATGAACTACTGACTTTTATCCAATCCCAGGAAGGGGAGAAATATCCCCAGTATTACCAGAATGGCTGATTCCACAGCCATCCCTGAAATCAAGCAGCTCAGTAAAGAATGCTGCTGCCCATGCCCATGCTGTAGCATGAAGAATGGTCTAATAGCAAAATCCCCAGCTCGTCTTTGGCTCAACATCAGGAGTAAGCCTTTATATCTGGGTACATGTGTAACAGAGGTCCTTGCAATAGCTAGGGTGTCCTAGTATACCACAACCATGTCACCTTCTCTCCCCATGGATTGGGCTTGTATAAAAGGAAGTGGGGATGGCTTTGAGGACACAAAGAAAAGCTATCAATGGTTAGATAAAAGATACCTGAGTCTGGAGCAAGAATGCAAGGTGAGGAAAAGATCTCAGATAAATTCTCACAAAGGTGTGTCTGTGGGGGAGGGGCACATTCAGACTTGCAAGATTCAGTTACTGTAACTTTACAATAAACCTACATGTCCTAGGTTTCCGAGACTGATCTGCTTTGAAGGGCTGACAGCCTGATGCAAAATATGAAATCTGATTGAACAGTTCTCCCTGATCCCCCCACTTCTCATCCATCCAGGTTTCAGTGATGCATGCCAGATCTGTCCTCATTCTCAATTAAATCATGGAGGAGGCTGGTTTTATTACAAACAAAACTGGCAATCTGGCTTCCTACTCCTGTGACTTGGGGCAGTGGTGGGATCCTGCTGGTTTAACAACCAGTTCGGTGATCACGCGCTTTGTGCGCGTGTGCGCCTGATGCACGCTGCGCGTGCATGCGCAGTTTAACGAACACTTACCTTCTGTGTTCCTGTTGGGGAGAAACACAGCTGAGGTGTGGCAATCCACTCTGCTGCACAAATCAGCTGAGAAGATATAGGTCAGTAAAGTGGGCGGGCGGGCGGGCAGGCAGGCCCACCTGATCGTCGGAGCGAACCGGTTCGCTCCCAGCTGATCGTTGGAGCATCTGGTTTGCCCGAACTGGTCCGAACCCGTCCGAACCGGTAGAATCCCATCCCTGACTTGGGAGCTATCAACTACCATCCATGGTCCAAATTAGTCCAATCTTCTAACACAAATGGTAGGTTTTCCACTCACCTTTTATAACTGTTTCCAGCGTAATTATTATTATTGGGGGAGTAGAGGTGGGGCATATAATGGAATGAGAAATTTTTTGGAACACAAATGTTTCATTTGCCAATTCCATTGTTGTAGATTCCACAACTTGAAACCTTGAAATAAATAATTCAGTGGTCTCATCTTTCCTCAGTCTTCTGAATAAATGTGGCATGTAAATTTTCTTATTCACTTATTCACTCTGCTTCACAGAGAAGCAGAACATCCAAGCGATTCTCCCTCAGGAAATTGACCTCTTTCGCACTTGAAAGCTGGAAGTTTGATATTTTGAAAAGCAAGAGGATGTTAACATTTCAACATTTATAACATCTGATCTCACTTGTAAAGAGGATGGAATTTTTTATAGGAGAACAGAAATAATGTACCAAGAGTTTCGCAGGAAAGGTCTCATGAGAATTTTTTCGCCAAAGCATCTTGCTGCTTCTTCATGTATCCCTGTATCCACGCGACAATCAAAATGAACAATCTACAGTAACTCTATGCTTAATTGTGCTAATAAAGAGCTGAGAATTGAAGTTAGTTTAGGGTCTCATAGGACATAGTGTTCATGTGAGAAGGAGGACTGGCAAATATTAATTTATTTTATTGAATATGATTGCCTTTCTCATTATCATGACTCTGTTAAAAATACAACATTACAACTGAACTTCAATGCCTGATGTTAGAGGTGTTAAAAAAGGCCAATACTTGCTACTAAGATGATGTTCCTGGGTCCCACCAGATAGCATTCTTTAACAGATGAAACCCAAAGCTTGCCTCTTTTACCAGATCTGATGGTATCCAGGGACAGTAGGTGCAATTGGGGAAAGATAGTCTTTTAGATGCTCCAATATGAAGTTGGCAAAAAGGAAAGTCTTAAAGGAATAAGGAGGTTGATGTGAAGAACAAGCTTGAAAATGGAAGGAATTATTTGCAGCTAAAATGGCAACATGGATTTTGACTGTTGGGGGGGAAAAACCCTGACTAGTGGCTGTGGAAAAATGGCTAGTGATTCTAAAATGGATGGGACAGTTTTGTTTTCTGCTGAAGGTTTGTTAATTCTTGAGTGTTTAGAAGTCCACACAGCATTTGCAAACGCTGGGTCTGGAGCAGGGATGGGTTGTAACTTACCTCGCTGCCGGTTCGCTTCCTCCCGTGCTGCGTGGCTGCGCCTCATGCACATGCGCAGTCCAAATTTTTTTAAAAAAAATAAAAATAAATAAAAAAATGCCAAAAACAAGATGGTGACGCATGCGCAGTGCCGGAAACTCGGCTTCTGCGCATGGGCAGAAAAAAAAAAATTTAAAAATAATTAAAAAAAATAAAAAATTAAAAAAAAAAAAAAGATGGAGGCACCCACGGACTGGCACTGACCGAACCGGATAGTTGATGTCATCGTGATGTCACCAGCGGGTCACTACCGGTTCGGGAGAACCGGTCCAAACAGGGAGGAACCCACCTCTGGTCTGGAGAAAACTCACCAAAGAAGAAAAGTACCATTGACCAAATGACTAAACAACTCATTACAATGTCATGGGGATGTATCAGAAGTTAGATGAAAGATTACTTGTCAGTAGGTCACCAGTTCGATCCAGATCAACTTCCAGTTCATTCAAGTAAGAGACATTGTTTAAAAAAAAAACTAGTGAATCCTGCAAGATCTTTTCCTAACTCCAGATAGGAATAATTTCATTATTTCCTAACATGGAGCGATGCATATATTCTGAGCACTCACATATACTAAGGTGTTCACATTTAAAAGCTTTGAGATAAAAGTTACAAGGCAGGGTGAACATACTTATCTTTATAATGACCTGCTGTGCTGGAAGGGTGGGTAGAGAACTGTTTCCTGCAGAATGTGAAGCTATTAAGGGGTTGCAAATCCCTTACATAGTTGGAAGCTGGAAAAGGAAGTGCTTTTCACTGTCTTTTAAATAAAATAAGAGAAAATACCTGGAATACTATGTGTCACTCTTTCAATTGAATCCTTTAACATATCCCTTGACAAACTGAACTCTGTAAACATCCCATGTACTAATTGAAGACTGTTTTTGTGCATGCGTGGATGTCTTTGTTATTCTGCTTCACTAGTACCCCCTTGAGTTGTTTCATTCACATTTGCTTTCTTAATTTATTTATTTTTCTGTCCTTTTCAGTTTTCTATTTTCATTGACTTTCCATTATTTCCCCTCTGACTTTTTATGGAGGAGGGATAGGGGGGTTATGTAGGACATATATGGCATAATTTCAGTAGTAGAACTAAATTAAATGTCTATTTTATTTTTTAAGAATACTTTCTTTCGGCTTATTTTGGTTGTGAGAAGACTATCGTCCACCATTCTGATGACCTCCATTTTCTCCTAATCAAGAATACCCGGGAAAATTCAAGGAAAATAAAAATGCATATACAGAGTAGCAATAGCGATAGCAATTAGACTTAAATACCATCCCATAGTGTTTTACAACATTCTCCTGGGCAGTTTTCTCTGGAGCATTATTTGCATATAGCAATAGCACTTAGACTTATATACCGCTTCACAGTGCTTTTACAGCCCTCTCTAAGCGGTTCACAGAGTCAGCATATTGCCCCCAACAATTTGGGTCCTCATTTTACCCACCTCGGAAGGATGGAAGGCTGAGTCAACCTTGAGCCTGGTGAGATTTGAACTGCCAAATTGCAAGCAGCCGGCAGTCACCAGAAGTAGCCTGTAGTACTGCACTCTAACCACTGTGCCACCATGGCTCATATAACCCCAAACAATCAGGATTCTCCTTTTACTCAGAAGGATGGAAAGCTTGAGTCAACCTTGCCCATTGGGATCAAACTCCAGGCTATGGGCAGAGTTTGCCTGCAACATTGCACTTTAACCACTGTGCCACCAGAGCTCTTATAAGTTCTTAACTGGCACCATCATGGAAAGGCATCTCTAGACAGGGAGTCAAATAAATAAACAAACACCATGTCCGGAAGAAGGAAATGGCAATCCATCTCCATACTGCTTTCCAAAAAAAATTACATAGATAGACATGTCCATTAAATCACCAGGAGTAGAACTGAACTCAAGATGATTTTTAGCATCTTCATTAGGATTATGTAGAGTTTTGAAGGGATGCTTTGTGTAAACCTTTCTAGAAGTGCTGTAGATGAGCAGGCTGAGCCTGAGGGAAGGGTCAAATGCATCATCAATCATGAGTCCCTTCGCACCCACAAGAAATCCAAGTCCAGGCCACCTTGAATTCCTTTCTATTCTTAACTCCCGCTAATTTCCCTTGACCGTTAGTAGTTCAGATTCTTGTAGAGAGCTTAAGCTTGCAATAAATCTTTATACTCATTGGACTGCCTGAATCTTCTGATTTCCCTGGCGCTTGACAAGTGGCCGCTCAAAGCAAGGCTGGGAAGTGAAGTATCCCTTTGTTCTAGTAGAGTAGAACATCCTCATTCCTTCACAATTGTTTTATCAAAGAACAAGTTTGTGTAAGTATAGCACATGAGAAATAGCCCAGGATGTTAAAGCACTGGCCTTATCTAAATCTTCATTTAAAAGTGCTTTACTATAAGAAGATGAAATGCCACACCACCACAAGGAAAATATTGAGGTGGCTCCAAGCTGTTCTCTGCAGTAAAACTTTAGATCCTTAGGGAAAAAGAACATAACATCAACATCAATAAAAGAAACCAAATCTCCAATTTTTAACATTATTTTTTCTATTTATTGTCTTTTAGATTATAAGCATGCAAAAAGGAAACATGTTTCTTTTTTATTCATTGCATGTGAATCTTGGAAATCCTTTGGCTGAAGATTAGGCTAAAAAGGCAGTGAATGAATATAATCTATCTTGTAAAATATCAAAGTGCACTCATAAATCACCTGACCTTTAAACTGGTCCAAAATAAGTCTTTTTCTTGTCCACATGCAACTAAACTTTATTCAATATTACTGGCTCTTTGCTTTTCTAGAACTTTTTTAGTGAAACAAATTATTAAGGCTATATTAGCTGGGACAACAAATGAATCACTTATCTCACTCCCCCCCCCCATAATTTCAGGTTGCTATACATTGGCCTGTGTGTAAACAAAAAATGTTTTCAACTGCACACCTAGAATACTGCATCCAGTTTTGGTCACCACACTATAAAAAAGATGTTGGTACTCTAGAAAAAGTGCAGAGAAGAGCAACCAAGATGATTAGGGGACTGGAGGCTAAAACATACAATGAACGATTGCAGGAACTGGGCATGGCTAGTCTAGTGAAGAGAAGGACCAGGGGAGACATGATAGCAGTCTTCCAATACTTGAGGGGCTGCCACAGAGAGGAGGGGGTCAAGCTATTTTCAAAAGCACCTGAAGGCCAGACAAGGAATAATGGATGGAAACTGATCAAGGAGAGATTCAACCTGGAAATAAGGAGAAATTTTCTGACAGTGAGAACAATCAACCAATGGAACAGCTTGCCCTCGGAAGTTGTGGGAGCTTCATCACTTGAGACTTTCAAGAAGAGATTGGACTGCCATTTGTCAGAAGTGGTGTAGGGTCTCCTGCTCAGGCGGGGGGTTGGACTAGATGACCTACAAGGTCCCTGCCAACTCTGTTAATCTAATCTAATCTAATCTAATCTAATCTAATCTAATCTAATCTGGAAGGAAAGTTTTCCGTTGGTATTTTAGTTAGGTGTAAAAAACTTGATTAGGGACAAGTGCACCTGTGAATTCTGATTTCAACTAATTTCTCCTTTGCCTAATCACACCTTCATTTTAGCCAATTTTGGAATCAATTTAAAAAATTGACCTTTTACCCTTTTTTTGGGGTATGCACACTTTTTCTTACAATAATGCATTTTGTAAAAACTTTCTACTATTATATTTCTAAACATAATATGGTTGGGGTTAATTTGTGAATAATAAAAATGCATTACAAAATTTTAAAATGTAAGAATTTTGGTGAGGAAGGTCATTTCCATTGTATAAGTTCTGAAGGTGCAAATTGGATAAATTTATTTAAAAAACTAAATTATCTCATCATCTCAAGGTTACATTCCCCTCTGTGTAAACTTTTATTTTTTAAAAAAAAATGATACTTCACCCAGTGCAATTAGCCCTATATCTAGCTTTCCATTTATTTCAGAGTTGTCATAGACAGATATAGGATTGCTTAGAAATATAGGTCCAAAGATAATTATGTCCCTTTAGAACCTAAGTGCTATAGACAGAAATGATTTCACTTCAATGCCTTGCTAGAATGAAAAGAATTCTAAGTTGTGAATAGAACTCCTTCTTTAGGTCAACTACAGGGACAATTTTAAATTAGTTTCTGCTATTTTAGCATTCCAATCTTTTGTAAGCCACCTTTTCCCGATTCCACTTCAATAGTCAATGTGCAATTAAATACATACACCTATATACGGTCTCTCCTAAAATATCCAATATTTGCACACCTTGTTTTTTGCATTTTGTGAGGACTTTCTGCTGTTATGAAGACATTTGTGCATAATATGGTTGGTTTACTTTTTAAATAATAAAAACGCATTCCATAATTTTGAAAAGAAAAAAAAATGGTGAGGAAATGCATCTCAGTTCATGTATATGTTTTGAAGGTGCAACTTGGATAAAATCATCAAAAATTGGAGAATAGGAATTCACATAGTCATCTCTAGGTTACATTTCCCTCGCTATCTACCATTCTTATTTGTGTGGGTCAGGGGTGGGTTCCTACTTACCTTGCTGCCGGTTTGCTCCCTCCCGCGTCTCGTGTGTTCGCCTCGTGGGCGTGCGCGCGTCTCGTGCGCGCGCGCATGCGCAGTAGGAAAAGATCCCCCCAAAATCCCCCCAAAATAAAAAAAGCCAAAAAAAAGATGGCGACTGCATGCACAGTGCCAGAAGTCGACTTCTGTGCATGCTCAGAAGGGGGGGGGGAATTTAAAAAATTCAAAAAAAAATCAATTTTTTTTAAAAAAAGATGGCGGCCCCCATGGACCGGCACCGACCGATCCGGTTCGGTGACATCATCATGACATCACCAGCGGGCTGCTACCAGTTCAGGAGAACCGGTCCGAACTGGGAGGAACCCACCCCTGGTGTGGGTGTATAAGAGATTGTGTGAAAGCAGGCTAGTATAAAATGAAATGTATTCTTAACCCAAACCCACCCGGTGCAATTTTAATTCTATGGATTAAATGAACTGATTAACTACAGGGTTTAGAAACTTATTCTGGCTAAGTGAGTCATTCCAGTATAAGAAAATATATAAGGTACTTGATTGAGTTACTCAGTTATGTCATTGTTTGTATAATGTTGTTTTTTAAAAAAATGTATATAGTAATAGTAATAGATAGTAACATCAGCACACACACACAAGCCCACAAATGTGCACACATACATACATATTGCATATTTAATTTAAACAAAAATAGAAAGGTGGTAGGTGGAGACAGTGATCAGTCATTCCAGCGGAGTCAATATATACTTAAGTTTAATACAGCTTTTACCTAATCTCCAACTTTCCCTTTTTTTTTTAAAGGGATGATTGTTGAGAAGATGGATGGACTACAGTTAGAGGGAGTCCTGGATGGAACAGATTTTCTGGATGTTTTCCAATCAGGATTCAGGGTGTCAGATCAAAACTTCATTAACCAACTTGAAGCCTCTGTAGGGCCTGTAGGACCTCTGTAGGATAAAGGGTCCTGATCTTGTTTGATTTATTGGCAGTTTCAGTGCCATGAACCATGAAATCCTTGCGGGTTGGTTGCACATGTTGGGAGTGAGAAATATTTTATCCTTTCTTAGCAATTGGATTCAGTCAGTGATGGTGGGAGGCGAGAGGTTGGGCCCTTGGGAGCTTCATAACAGGGTGTTACAGTATTCTTGCCCTTGCTGTTTAACATGGAAAATTTGGAGACACATCATCTGCCAACATGCCAATGATATTCAGTATATTTCCAAATGCAGTGGAGGACCTGACTCAAATCCTGAAGGCTATTAAGGATTTAATAGGGAGAAGGAAGCTTGAACTAAATCCCAGACAAATAGAGTAGCTGTGGATTCATAATTCCTTTCCAGAGATAGTCCATCTTTGACCCTTGATGGGCTTGTGCTTTCTGACATTGAGCAGCCTTGAAATTTATAGTTCTCTTGCACTCAGAGCTCGCACTTGAACAGCAAGTAGAGGAGGTCATCAAACAGATCTTGTGAACCGGTTGCAGCCATTTTTGGAAGAGGAACTTCTTGGTCACCTTTCAATTAGATTGCTGCAATTTGCACTACATGGAATTGCCCTTGAAGACATATTTGGATACTTAGCATCTAGCAACTTGAGGACCAATAGGAGTGCCTCATTCTCCCATGCAATATCATTACACAACTGCCAGTCAGCTTCTGGATTTTATGTAGCTTTGGCGCTTAATATCTCAGGTTGCTTTCTCTGCTTGCTGAGTGATATCTAATCAAAGGGGCTTGCTGAGTGTCCCAATATCTGGAAATGCCAACTTCAGGAACTCCATGATGAAGCCTTCTTAAAGATGGTCTCTTGCTTCTTGCTTAAAGATGGTCTCTTGCCTTCCACCAAGTATTCAAGCACTTCTTTTTCTATTATATTATTTGAAGGCTCTCCTGCCTGGAATGGAAATGACTGAGAATTTTGTTGTCCAAATGAGACACATATAGATCTTCTTTTATTTTTAGATTACTCACTTTTTATGGTTTCATATTGTATTCTTGGATATATATATATATATATATATATCTATATTCATCTTTCTGGTAGATTAAATAATTATAGGTATTACTATATAAAACAGCTAAAGAAAACATTCAATCATTAGTTTAGGTGTGGCATCTCAACCACAAAATAATGTGTTTATTTTCCCCCATCATTTTTGTTCTTTTATTGATAAAAACTACACAAAAGCTAACTGATCAGAATAATTAATTAAAAATAAATCAAACAATGTTACACATCCTTCCATAATTTCTTTACTTTTCCCTTTTAAATCACATCTTCCTTCAAATTTCACCAAAGCATCTTTTTTGTCAGCCCATCTTAATAATTTTCAACAGGTAGGGTATGTAATGCATCTCTCTATAACCAAAGTCCTCCCTTTCCCTTACATTTAGAAGTTCCATGTTCAAGTGTGAGCTCATATTGCATCATTAATCATCCACCCCTTTTTTTAAAGAGCCCCAAACATAACAGAAGTGTCAACAATGAATCACAATGAAGATAAGAAAAAAAAAATCAAGGAAAAGTCACCCCCTCACCAAAAATGTACAGCATGTGTTTTAAATGTACATGCACCCCAAGTTTTGTCAGTTATGCATCTTGGTTCTTTTACAGAATCGTCAGTGTCCGTTTGGTTCGATAAATGCCTTTGACACCATATTTGGAATTGGAATTTATAAGGCAGATCTTGCATTCTTAGGAAATAAAGAAGTGAGAAAAAATTGATTTGGTATGTTCCAATTTGAAAAGAGGGGAAATGTTAAAGGAAACCTCTAAGACTAATAAACAATTATAAAGAAATAATACTTCATTCTGTATTTGGCAGACCCTCCCTCCCCACTCCCCCTGCACCCCAAAGTGGCATCTGTGGTTCTTTTCCATCAGAACCGTGCAATGTAGAAAAATCAAATATACAAACACAACTTCTAATCCATCCCTTTATCTTGCTAGAGTGAAATCTAACTTCTTTTTTTTTTCATATAAGAACTCAACAATCTTTTTGTTTGTTTATTTACACCGAGAAGTTTGTTCAACAGTTTAAAACCAAAGGACATTTTGGAATTCACCAATCTGTACTGCCAGGTCACCAGATTGAATTTCCAGAGTGTTCTGTGAGACATCCGCCATTTTGTTCTCTTTCTGTGGTTTTGGGTTGAGAACATTTTTCCACTGGAGCAGTTCAAAATGTCTTCTTGCGCCTTTCACCTCATGAATCGAAGGGCCGTTTTTCAGAGGGGAAAATAAGAACCCTCCCACACATTCTTCTTCACTTTCATTCAGAAGGTGATCCATCAGTTTGGTATTCTCTCAATATAAATAGCTGGTGCAGCAGAGCGGGCAATGGTAGCGATGAAGCTGTGATCTCGACTCAGCTCCAAGTCGGTGGTTTCAGCCTGGTCTCGGGAGATAGTATCATATCCCTTATTTACATGGAGAGGCTTATGAGCCTGGCAGTATCCGATCACTGGTTGGTCATAGCCGTAATAGGGCAAAGTCTTCATATGATGAGGGACCTGGGAAGACACAGATTAGCATAATTTTAGAAGAAAGTACATATTAAATCTTAGCATCAAAAAGACAGTGTAGGTTGCGACAAGTGCTTCAAAGAGTGCTTTGAATTATTAAAGGAAAGTCCTTTATTTACCTTGGTAATAGTTCACTAAGCAATTGTTTTTATAGCTGTTAAAGTCAAACATTGGTTGAATTAGATGTATAGCTTATGGATTGCTCGTCTACTCCTGCATCTTGGAATTTGAATATTGGTTTTACTCTGGAGAACCATACGGATACTACAAGCACATTGCTACTAATAAAAACCTGCTGAAGAACAGTTCTAGGAACGAATGCTATTTAATCCACACCAGATTAAAAATAATAACAAAATAGAATAAAGAAAATAGTGTGTTTCTCAGAGATATTGGGAATATAGGATTCAAATGAAATGAAAAAGTTTGGCATGAAACTAGCTTCTATAATTAGAGATATTTTCATGGGTCTAGAGATTAAATGCCAGATTTCTATTTAGCTATCCATCTATCCATTCATTTTATCTCCCCAGCCATCCTATCTCCTGGATTGATTAAAAAAAATGATAAGGCTTCCTGTGCAGTTGGCATTTAGTTCACCATTTTTAAATTTTATTTAGCAGTTGAAGCACATGGCTATAAGCAGCCAATCATTTTCAGAGAGGGATAGAGAATTATCATTAAGTATACTCTTAAGTTCCAAACTATCCCTTATCCCCTAAGTGATAATGCCTTTCATCAAAATTCCATTTGCAGATTGCAAGAATTAGTAAACCAGGGGTGTCAACAGAGGTTAAATTTCAAGATGGCAGCCAAAACAATATGACTGAAGCTTCATTGTTTTAAAGAAAGGGGCAGAGCTTTGACTGAATAGTCGTGGCTGACATGTTGACTTTTTTGGTGTCTCCTGTGGATGTCCCTGCTCTAATCAATAGTATAAACCAGTGGGTGTTGTGTTTAGCTCAGAAATTGAGCCACCACCACCCCTTTCCACCACCCTGAAACAAAACTCAGCAGTATAGCAGACATCAACCAGATACGCATTGTAGGAAGTTAGCACCCACCCCTCTCCTGGAAAAATGAAATATCCTAGGAAAAATTAAAAAGGCAGAATATTATGTAGAATATCCCTAGAGAAATTGAGAAACATGCTTTTAGAAAGGAAACAGACTCACTCTTGGTAGCCCCCACCTTTGTCAATGGGCCATCAAGGAATGGCCCAGCTCACTCATCCCCCCACCTTTGTCAATGGGCAGTCTATTCTACATAAGAAAGATAGGATTAGCCCTCTGCCTCATGGCACCTGGGAAGATTGCATCAGCCAGCACTCAAACTAGCCTGGGACTCAGGACAGCCTACAGAGGTGCCCCATGGGAGTCTGACAGCCAATGGGTACATTTCTGTACAGGAACAGGAAACTAAGAGGTGGGGCCCAACAGAGGTCATAAAACCAAGAGACTCAGCATCTTTTCCTCCCTTCTCTCCTCTCCCAACATCTGGAAGCATGTGATCCACCTTTTCTGTTCAGGAGCCCATGCCATGTGCTCCTGTCCACCATTAAACCTTCTTTCCAAGCAACTTCCAGGAATCCAGTGTCTTTTTCCCCACTTGGAACTGAACCCAGAAGGATATTCCTTACAACAGCATAGTATATTGTGGCTTTGTTTTTTCCTCCAAATTGGAGATAAAAGCTTCTGAATCATAATATTAAATCTAAATGTATTTTGAATTGCTGTTGCCCCATTAAATTGCATTTCCAGTAAAAAAAAATTTCAACTTCTCTTCCAAAAAAATTTTTTTTATCCCTTCAAACCCTATTTGTTTTTCAATGAAAACGAAGTGAAGACTTTCAAAACAGGTTTTAAGAAAGAAAGAGGAACGCTTGTCAGGGAAACGAATTTCAGGCTCCTAAGAATGATTTAGAGGATGTCTGTGAAAATTAGCAAAACACAAGGCACAATCTGAAGTAGCACCAAATTTATCTTGTTTATAGCACTTATATAGCCTGCCAGCCAGCCTTCCCAGGTAGGCCAGACAGAAATAAGACCAGATGAGCTATTTCTACTTGATTGTAAGGCTGTATTATCAGAATCTTAATAGCCTGAGAATTAGAGGGGGGGGGGTGTCTTTTCTAAGCCTCTTTTTCATTTGTCTGACTATTCCTTAGGCAGCATTCTCCCCTCCCCCCCATCACCCAAGATAATTCCAACATACCATTATACTACCCATCTCACACAAGCGACTCTGGGTCAACTTTACAGCACGTGCTGTCCTGCTCCCTCCCCTACACACACACAAATGGCAAGAGTTCTACAGGTGTTTATTCACCCCCCCCAAACAGGTTCTCACCCTTTGCACAGGTCCAGATTCCAAGCTCAGTACAGCAAGAGTCACTGGATAACTGAGTCCAATGGGCACACACAAAGTCCAGGAAAGCAGTCCAGGAGTCAAACAGGCCAGGATACATGGCACAAGCACACAAGGCACAGAACTGGGCATATTGCTCAAGCAACACTCAAGTCCTCAGGGCAAAGTGCCAGTTCAGCCCTTCATGAGAGGCCAGATTGCCTCCTTATGAGTAGTCAGCTGACCGGCATTGTTTGCCTGTCTCCTCTCTGCTCTACATGTCCATGGATCAGGAGGAGGTGTGGACTCCACCTTCTCCTCATTGCTACGGTAACAGGCATCAACTGCTTCCTGTCCTCGCCTGGAGCCTCCTGGCCAACTTGCTGCAGCTGTGGCTCACCTCCATCAGCCTCAACAGGTAGCTCGTCTGATTGATCCAGCTGAGGCTGCTCCATCAGGCTAGCATTCCCGATCCTGACCAGTACTCAGTGCCACACTTTGCTCTGCAGACTCAAACTCACCCTCCTCCTCTGAACTCACATCTGGAGAGGGGTGGGGGTAGGGCAAACCCATGATTAAAAACAAACAACTCTCTCAACATAACGCCTTAGATAAACTATTAACTACCCTTAGTAACTGCACCCTGATCCAAATGCCAGATCAATGTCATTATTGACTAATCACGAGTTGTTTATGATTTTAGCTGAAAGACTGAAAATAATTTTGCAAGAATTTGTTCATGACGATCAATGTGGGTTTTTACCTAAAAGGTAAAGGATAATGTTAGAACTGTGTTGGATATTTTGGAATATTTGGAACTACATAATGAAAAACAAGCTGCATTGATCTTTTTAGATGCAGAGAAGGCTTTTGACAATTTGAATTAAACTTTTTTGTTTGAGATTTGGAAGATATGAATTTTGAGGAGAACTTTAGAAAATGAATAGGATTGATTGAAACTTCACAGAAAGCAGAAATAATTGTTAATGGAGATCTAACAAACATTGTGAGACACAGAAAAGAACAAGTCAGGGATGTTCACTCTTTGTTTCTTTTAGTTCTTGAAATATTGAATAGAGGCATAAGGCAAGATGAGAAGATTGTGAGCATGAATATTAAAAAGAGACATGTAACTTAAGAGTTTTTGTAGATGTCTTGGTATTAGTTTTGGAAGATTTAAAGGGAACTGAGTTATTAATGGTAAAATTTAAAAAAATGGTGCATTGGCAGGTTTTAAGATTAATAAACAGAATACAAAGATGGTAACAAAAAATATAACAGCTCAAAATCAAAGAGAATTGAGGAATAAAATGGTTCTATTATTGAGAAGGTGGTTAAATATTTGGGTATTACTAAGACATATATGAACTGTATGTTATTTGAAAACAATTATGTTAATACATGGAATGAAGTTTAAAAAGTTATGTTAAGGTGGAAGAAATTATAACTGTCGTATTGGGGAGAATTTGTACAATTAAGGTGAATGTTTTACCTAGAATGTTATTTTTGTTTCAGACAATACCTATTTTGACAACTGATGCATCATTTAAACAATGGCAGAAGGAAATATATAAATTTATGTGACAGGGGAAAAACAGAAATGAAATATAAAATATTATAAGATATAAAGGAAAGTGTGGTTTGGATCTACTTGATTTGTAAGAGCAAAATTTTCTAAGAAACAGATCTTGCAATTTGCTACAAAATACTTAGAGATGATTCCCCAATTAAAGGAGCTAATACAATGATTATATAAATATCAATAGCTTATAACCTCCTTTTCTTCTAGAAGCATGGGGTGATATATTGTTCTACCTCTTTAATTTACCCTCTATTAAGAATCTTGGGGTTTCTCCACCAAATAGAGTGTCACATTTCTTCATGAGAACAATTCTTCATAGGTAGTCATTGTGCTGTTTTCCCAGATAGATATTAAATCTAATTTCAGGTGAAGCTCTTAACCTTACAGACTATTGCTTAGAGAAGTAACAATCAATAAGTCCATTAGTGTGGAATGAAGAGATATAATTACTGCAGCCTTCAGGGAACTTGTTGAATGCAGTAGTTATATCAAGAATGATGTTCTTGAAGGATGCTCTTAATCATAAAGATATCATCATCACTACTCTCTAAATTTTTATTCTTTGGAAAGAAACAAATCATGTTTGGTAGCAAATTGATCATTCACTGAACCATTAATTGGTGCATCTTTATGGCTTAACCCTTGGACAGGAGGACTTCAGTGTTCCTAAACTTAGTTCCATAAAAACTTCAATGAGAATTTTAACTTCTTTATTGGTCCTAATCACCCTTTTCTGTCCAACATACTGTAACTCAAGTAGAATCTTAGTTCACTAAGCAACCAAAATAATATTGTGGACTTGTAGACTTTTGGCAATCCAAATGAAGATACTCTTAGGACAAACGGTTCTAGCTAATAGTAGGGCACTTATGCAATATGCAATCTAGTGCACAACACTGGATGTGTAGAACAAGTCTTGCTTTTCTGCTTTCAGTGTGTTTGCACAGAATAGGACTGTACTGCTTCTTCATATAAAAGTGTGTCAGGAACAGTCAGTGGCTAGCTGTGACCAATGTTCATCATTCTTTGCAAACAGCTAATTGCATTTGCCTTGATTTGGACTGCAGTATAGGGGCAGGTTGTAGAAGAGTGACCTTCAAAATAACTTGCTCTGTTCTTACAGATTCTTTTCAGGTTCTGAATCTTGAAGATATTGATAACACACATGGAAAGGCAATGGCCACCATTTCTTTGTTATATCCTTGATACTCAGGACATGGTTAGGCGGGTGACAATTGCTTTTTTGAGTGAGGAATATGCTTCCCTTTGCTTAAAGGATGCAGTTATATGACTCTTATTGAAAACATTTTCTGTCCAACAGGATCCAGAAGATCATTAGAAATTAATCTCTAACTCTCCATTCTTCAATAAAGTGATTGAGAAGATGGTGGCCTTCCAGCATGATGAATGACCTATACCAGAAGCTAAATGGAGGACCACAAATTGGCTCTTGAAGCACTCTTTTGCAGGGGTTCTGATCCTTCTGGTCAGGATGCACCCCAGAAGGTGCTTGAGGGATTAGTGTTTATAACCTAGATGATGTCATTCAGGGTTCCATCAGCCTTAATGCAATTTAACATCTACATGAAACATCTAATGATCATTTGGAGCTTGGAATGGGGTGTCATCAGTATACCAATGAACCCAGCTCTACTGCTTATCATCTAATCCCAAGAAGCCTTGAATATCACTTAAATGTGAAATATGAACATTGGAAGATGAATTGGAAGATTGAAATATGAATAAGGAAGAACATTGAATTAAATCAAGACAAGATGGAGATGCTGTTAATAAGGAGAATACTGGACTCAGAGACTGAAGTAAAGCCTATTTGGATGGTATTAGAGCCTTCTAATTCTACTCCAACCTTTTAACTAAAGTATTTTTTCCTATAGTTTTGGAACTGGTACCTATTTATCACTATTTACATTCATGTTGTGGAAATATCAGTGTTTCTGCTGAGGCGGGATAGAGGGAGAAGACTTGGCTTGCTTACAAAAGAAGTCAAATTATATATTTCAGGGAAGGATGCCAAAGCTGAGAATCCTATGCTATATTTAAGTTTTCCTTTCTTAGTGAAAGGTTATTGTCTTTGTGTGTGTATGCATGTGTATGGGTTTTCATTTGATCTAGCATTGTTTGCCTATTGCAAAAATAAATCTCTGTTGAATAAAAGAGATGACATACTATTTATCACCAGACTGTATTCTTATTCATATTATCTGCATTTAGCTTCCTCTAAACAAATTATATGCCAACAACTTGTATCACATCTAATAATATCCAGTTAAATATATGGTTCATTTATTTAATGTGGTGGAACGAATGTAAGACAATTTGAAAATATTTTCTCATGTCACTGGTAAAGAAAAGCAAAAAATTAAATTTTTTTAAAAAAAGCACACATTTATCTAAACACCCAGAGCTAGCATTTCAACAGACATTATACCAGAGCATTATGTTTTCTTTTTGAATTCCGGGTTAATGTCAATTCTGAGGATGAAACGTTGTAAATCATCATAAAATACTGCAGTCATATGCACATTTACATAAGAGTAGGTCCCGTTCAGGGGTGGGTTCCAATTTTTTTTACTATCACTCTGTGGGCGTGGCTTAATTTTGTGGGTGTGGCTTATTTTGTGGGAGTGGCTTGATGGTCATGTGACCGGGTGGGAGTGGCTTGATGGTCATGTGACTGGGTGGTGGTGGCTTGGTGATCATGTGACGTCAAGGGTTAGGGTTAGGGTTAGGGTTAGGGTTAGGGTTAGGGTTAGGGTTAGGATGCCTGGCCTCTCCTCGTCTCAAAAGCCTCAATGAGATACAATTTCCCTGCCTATTTACTACTACTGAACATCCAAATATACTATTTAATCCTATGTATATATGCCATACATATTACACACAGGCACACAAAAATATACATTATCTACTATATATACTGTATGTGTACTGTATGTACACACACACACACACAGTTCTTCTAAAACTACACATTCAACCTCACTGCATTTGGAAAAACACACCGAGTCCACTTTCTGCCACACATTTAACCATAACTTCTGTACATTAGAACATTACACATGCCTTCAGATGTTCTTCCCTAGCTTGCACATCACTGTTAGAGCCAGGAAATGTCATGGATTCAGTAAAATGTGGTGAAACTCACTTAACAACGCTCTTGATTAGCAACCAAAATTTTGGGCTCAATTGTGGTCATAATTCAAGAATTACCTGTATTTATACAGTTGCATGAAAATGTATGTGAACCCCTTGGGTTTACGTG
>QLTV01002738.1:304691-319119 GCA_003457575.1 Thermophis baileyi | reverse complement strand
TATATATATATATATATATTATTTCCATCTTATGTTTCTTTCAGCCTTTTCCTCTAATGTAGTATCCACTGTTGAATAGGAACCACTAGGCTGGTTGAACATAAAATGATAGTAAGCACAGAGAAATGCTTCTCTTAACTGAAATACTTTAGTGTGTCACTGTTCAGAAAGACTTATAGAAGTAACAATGTCCAGCTAGCTCCTTGTAGTTTAAAAAAAGAAAAGAACAGAAATATGCATGATTGGGCATATGCATTCAAAATTTCATCCTGCTGAGGAGGTTCCCTTTTTATCCTGGGTGGATATTGGTCTCATTAGCTCTTGAGAGAGTTAGACTCTCACGCTGAGACAGTAACTCAACTGTTTCAGGCAAGTCAAACAATGATTCATAGACAAGGAAGAGAAGTTGCATTCCTTCAAAAGCAAAATGTGTGTGTGTGTGTGTGTGTGTCTGTCTGTCTGTCTGTCTGTCTCTCTCTCTCTCTCTCTCTTTCTGTGTGTGTGTGTGTGTGTGTGTGTGTGTGTGTGTGTGTGATCTAATTTCACAAGTAGGAGCATCTCCTCACTCCTCTCTTTGGATAGTGCAGATAAGGCACTATCCAAATATCCTATCAAATCCTATCAAATCCTGCACCTGTTAACAGTGGTGTCCCCCAAGACAGTGTTTTAGAACCAACACTCTTTATACTTTACATAAATGACCTTTGTGATCATATAATAAGCAACTGCATTCTCTTCGCTGATGATGTAAAACTATTCAACACCACCGACAATGCTGCTACCCTTCAAAAAGACCTTGACTATGTGTCAGAATGGTCAAACAATTGGCAACTTCAAATCTCAACCAACAAATTTATTTATTATTTATTTATTATTTGTATTTCTATGCTGCCCAACTCCCAAGGGACTCCCAAATGCTCTGTCTTAAACATTGGAAAAAAAAAAAAAAAAAGAACACAAAATACAAGCTGGGCGGATACCACCTCGTAGACAACCCTCACTCTGTCAAGGTCCTTGAAGTAGTCATCTCTAATGATCTAAGTGCCAGAGCCCACTGTAACAACATTGCCAAAAAGGCATTAAGAGTTGTTAACCTAATCTTGCATAGCTTCTTCTCTGGTAATATTGTACTGCTAACTAGAGCATACAAAACATTTGCTAGACCAATTCTCGAATACAGCTTATCTGTCTGGAACCCGCACTGCATTTCGGACATTAATACAATTCAGCGAGTCCAGAGATATTTCACGAGAAGAGTCCATGAATACTTCAGCTTCAACCACAACAATACACGAGCACACAATAGATACAAACTAAAGGTAAACCGCTCCAAACTTGATTGCAGAAAATACGACTTCAGCAACAGAGTGGTCAATGCCTGGAATGCACTACCTGACTCTGTGGTTTCTTCCCCAAACTCCCACAACTTTAACCTTAGACTGTCTACCGTCGACCTCACCCCATTCCTAAGAGGTCTGTAAGGGGCGTGCATAAGTGCACCATCGTGCCTACTGTCCCTGTCCTAATGTCCCCATTTATTTGTATTCATTTCATGTATTCATAAACATGTTTATACTTATATGTTATCTTATACATGCTTGACAAAATAAATAAATAAATAAAATAAAAATTATAAATAATAAATAAATAAATAAGGCAGCATTTCTTAACCTAAACTGTGTGAACTTCAACTCCCAGAATTCCTCAGCCAGCCTGTAGTAGCATATAGATGAATGAAGTATTAAGGTGTCGTGTAAAGTGTCATGAACAGTAAACCAATTTTACAAACATTCTTAACATAAAAAATGATGCATTGGTTTACAAGAATAAGTTACAACATCTGAAAAATTGTTGACAATGTCTACAATCCCTTGTTTTGCTTTTATAATTCCTCTGAACAGCTTTTAAACAGTTCTATTAAATAGGTTGTGTAAAAATTAAAAGGAAGGGCACAACCAATATTAGAAAATAAATGATACATTTTTCTCTTGCCTTAATCATATTCCATAGGTGTTTTGTCTATCAGAGATCAGGCAAGCAGAAAATTAATGAAATTCCACCAGACTTTCAGGCAAAGTATATTTTTAAAATATTATATTTATTTATTTTTATTTTCCTTGTTAATAATTTCTATTAAACAAATGGTTTTTTTCATTCCATCGGGCATGTCTCTACTGAAAGGCATGCACAAACTCCAGGAGGAAATTAAAGTAAAACATAGCAAAAGAGCTATTTGCAAATTAATTCAGCATGCCAACAAAATTTCCTTTGAATTAAGCTTGACTCCTGGTAACTTCCTGTCAAGAATACAGAGGCATTTATAGGGTGTTTTTGTGTTTGTATATGTGTGTGTGTCAAAAAAAGTCATGATGTAGGCTTTGTGACTGCAATCAAAGCCCTATTTCTTATTAGCATGCAACACACATAAAATAGGGGCGGGGCTTTAATAATGCAGTCATTGGAGCCATTTTGATTTTTTTGTTGTCACATCTAAGACTATAGAAATGGTTTTTCATTGTCTTCTGGTCTGTTTGTTATATTAGGAAGGAAGGAAAAATATGACACAATTTTCCGCTGATCAAAACCAACAGATTGAGAAGCCATGGTTCTTCTCTGCAGAAAAATTATTTATGGCACACACTAAGGTAACATAATTAAAATAATGTTTTAATTACATAACATTGTGCTCTGATTATGAAATTTGATTTAATTATTAAGACATAAGCCAGTTTCTTTTGTATGTCCATGTTATTCTTATAGCCTGTCATTGTGAAATCCACTTTCAAATCAGTCTTGATCTTGTTCCTCTTCCAGAACATTTTTTAAACACAGTCTATCTATCTATAGAAGCAGATACTCCTAAAATTAATTTCAGGGTCCATTGTTAAAAAATATCCTTTTGATATGTTAAATCTCCAAATTGTAGCTTTCAGGCAGTTCTATTTTCTATCAATCCAACTTATCTTTGCCCGTTCATTCATTCCTCCATTTGTTTATTATTTTCCAAGGCAGAAGGCGACACTTCAAAACAAAATTCTGGATTATAGCTTCTCATATTTTTCACTTTCTAATATGGCCTTTCAGAACTACATGGGACCCAGAAACATTCTTGCAAATCAAATTCATGGCCAAAGTTGAGACTGGATTTGCAGCATGCCAACTTGTTCAAATATATGAAAATATATGGAGGACCATGGTGAACAGTGGTGTTCATCAATATAAACCTGCCAGGATCATCACGTTGCCTTAACCTTGCTTAGAATTAATAGTCCTAAAGCAAAATAGTCCTAAAGGAGAGGAATAAAGCTGGACAGACCATCTTTGAGGAACTACGGAAAGACCTGAGCACATATAGCCGGAGGAAAATTAAAATAAAGAAATAAATGTAAGTGAGAACATGCAAAGTGCTCTTCAAATATCTATTCTGGCAGCGCAGAAATTGAAACACCATTGTACGTCACCTGGCATTAACAAGCTGACATCCCAAGCAACTCCCTAATAAATAGGAACTTTCTATTAATGGAATCCATTGATTTTTGATCTCACAATTCCATCTGGTTCTAGTTCTGCAGCTTTTCTTTTTAACTCTCTAAATGTATAGTTAATGCAGATTTTTTTAAAAAAAAATGTATCTAAATGCATATTTCAAAGCTTATCAAAGACCGGCAATAGCCTATTTTATCCATTCTTTCTGCCAATATGGTGCTACGCATATGTTAAGAAAGGAAATTGCCATTATTTTTAACTTTTAAGTAGGATGATAGATGCATGTGCATGAAATGGGCAAGATATAGACTGGATAAGAAAGAAGTAAGATGCTATGCAAAAATTCACTAAGAAAAATAGGATTCACTTCAGAGGAATTATAAATATGATCAGGCTTCAGAGCTGTCTGTGCAAGGAAAATAAGATGCCGTGTTGCTTTTTCGTAGCTAAACTCACTCTCTTCCCCTAATCCACGGCCTTATTTATTTATTTTGCACATTCATTCTCTAGTCCCTTGTGAAAACCAATTTCCTCAAACAACAAAACTCCACAAATATTTTCCGCAAGAGGAGGGAGAGGAAGACAGGTTGAAAGGTATTAGAAGAACACGATATGCTGTCCCTCTCAAAGCTGCCTACTGATGAAGCAGAATATGACTATGCTATATTTTGGAAAATGAGGTGTGTGTGTGTGAGGGACAGAAAGAATTAACAAGAAAACAAATACACTTTAATCTCATCTTTAATCTAACTGGCTTCAATGATTCTAAATGCAAAACAATTTCCCGGTACTGCTGTTACCTTTTGCTTGTGATGAATTCCAAGTATAGGTAAAAAGAAAGAATTCTACAGGGAAAGCTAACCTGCTCTCTTGCATGTGAAAAGCACAAAGAAAAATGTCTGTACCTCACGTCAATAAGAGACAGCATGCTTGACCGAAACCTAAACCAGTCAGCCATGATCTGAGTAGTCACAGGCTAGTCTAATATTCTACAAACGTGCTGAGAAGAAGGAAAAAAGAAGCTTTGAGTACCAAAAAATCCCTCCCTCCCTCCCTTCCTTCCTCCCTTCCCTCCCTCCCTCCCTTTTTCCCTCCCTCCTTTCCTCCTTCTCATGCATCCATCCATCCACATTAAATGTGGGATCCATGCATGCCCCATAGGGCAATTCTTGCCTACCTTTGAGTTCCATTTACATTTAAGACACCTCTAGTTGTCTCTTCACCATCAAAACTTGCATCAGCCAGAGCATAGAACAACTTAAAGAAGTAGTGCAAAATTGGATGATGTAGAGAGACCTGGCCCATAGAATTGCTAGGAGTCAGACACAACTGAATGGATCATCATCATCATCACCACCACCACCACCTGCTGAGGGTGGCATTTTGCCCAAGTAAATTCTGATCCTGAAATAAGTATCTCATATACTTATCTTTCCATTCAAGCTTTCATTTCATTGCACATATAAGGATCATATATGGTAGAGGTATCAGGATCGGGCTGAGATAGGCAGAGGGGACATGTGGGATTGTTGCTGATGGTCAGCAGATATTTGACAAATTGATGTCTGTAGCCAATCTGGGTTGTAGATTTTGCACCTTGACGTAAGTGCACTAACGTGCCTATTGTCCCTGTCACATTTTAAGGTTTTTTTTCATTTTGTTCATTTGAATTTGTAATTTTTGTTAGATAAACAAACAAAATATATGATTGACTGAATGTCAATCTGCAACCCCAGCTAATTGTGACTTATACTGTACATCAGATCATGCTTAATCAAACCATGATTTAGCATAATATGTGAGCCAGACACTACATCTCTCTTTATAATTTTGAGGACTTTCCCTATAGGAAAGTCAGTCAGTCAGTCAGTCAGTCAGTCAGTCAGTCAGTCAGTCAGTCAGTCAGTCATTCATTCATTCATTCATATAGCTGTCCACTGTCCATCTCACGAACATAATCCTGTCTTATCATCATGCATTCTGCTGCTTGTTTTCAGAGGTCAAGCCCTTCTTTGAATGAGCATCTTCAGCAACCTATTCTTATTTTCCGTGATATGCATGTCGGGGTTGGACTTGGCTACAGTGTGCCTCATCTCCATATAAATAAGAATTCTGTGTCTTGGCCATCTGTATGATGGGTGAGAAGCCTAAACCTGTTTTAAAGATAATTTTACTGAACATTCATTGCACTGGATGCCTATCATCTCCTTTTCCAATAATTCAGTTTAAGTGCCAGAGAGAGAGAAAGAGAGAGAGAGATCTTGTGGTATACCCAGTAAAATAGTGAACAGAGTCAGTCTGAATTATTTGTGCTTGTCAAAATCGGCAACAATGTTCATATAACCATCCTCATACAGAGTTTTGCTTGATTATTTCAATATTGAGATGCATGATAATCCTGTGACACAATTTAACCACTAATTGGAATGACCTAGTCTACATAATGTAGAAGGATATGCAGAAATAGCATGTGGCCCCCTGCATTCAACTTTGTACAAAGCTCAAATCATTAAGATAATTTGATTCCCTCAGATTTGCTATTAGTTTTCCTGAACTCATCACTAGACCTATTTACTTGCCCAGTGTTTAAATTCTTCCTTTTTAAGTACCTAGGAAAATCAAAATCCTGTTCTTTCTGGTTCTTTCAGCCTTCTAACACATGGATATGAAGAAAAAAAAATGAACACATTTTGTAAAAGGCAAAGGAGTTGCATGATGTGAAGAGTGTAAAATTGACTGGCAACGGTCAACAGCTTTGTGAAACCTTAGTATTCCTCCCAAATAAAATTGTCATTAATTTTAAATATGAATATAATCTAAAATTGTCATAGCCTGGAAAGAGACAAAGGGGTCAAGCAATAAGTAAGGATAGTTTATCTCACTGAGTTTCCAAGCAGAGACTGAGTGGTGTTTTGTCACCAACCTTCACAAACCTTGAGGTCTTCACAGAAGCTGTGAAGTTCCTGCAGGTCACATCTGTCTTCTAGATCCCTTTTTTTTTCTGGCTCTGAGACCCCAGAAATTGAGCTCCTAACTTGGCAGTCTATAGGAGAAGAGCAGGCAGAACTGAGGGGCAGAGTTAAATGTGTCATCAGCTTAGAGTCCTCAAGAGAACCAAGTCCAGCCCTCCCTCCTTGAATTCTGTTGATTCTTATCTAGCTCCAATTTACTGTTGAACTTTAGTTGACTAGATTCTTGCGTATAGGCTTGAATAACTCTGTCAGAGTGCACACAGTGTGACTATTTTGAGACAACCCAGGAGCAAAATACAGTAAACAGAGGTTTGTCTTTCAAATAGTGGTTTATCTACAAGGAATATATACATACACATACTAGGCAAAGTCAGGCAATCAATCATCAACTACAGCACAGAAGCACACAGGGAGAGAGAGATATGCCCCAACAAGGTCTCTCTTATAATACAGTCTCTTAAAGTGATAATGAGTCAAATAACCCTGCTGACTCATTCTCGTTGCATCATCATTTCAGTATTACAGCCTTACAGCAGCTGTTCAGCTATTAAATCATTACCTTAACAAACTCTTCTATGCTGCACCCTTACAACTGGTCCCGCTTCTTTACACCCGACATTGATGTGGCTGACTAAAATTCAACACTAAATTGGGATTAGATAAGGGTCAGCAGAATTCAAGGGAGGCTGGACTTGGATCTCTTGTGGCCATGCAAGGACAAATGACGTGTTTACTCTGCCCCCTCCCCCCAGCTTGCCTGATCTTCTCCTACACAGTCAGCCACAATGGAGGTGGCATTTCCTTTTGATTTTCATACAATTTTTCATACAACCTCTTCGAAACCCAGCTTCACCAGCTCACTATATTTATTTATTTATTTTATTTGTTTGTCAAACATGTACAAGATAGCAGGTATAGGTATAAACATAAACATAATCAGAGTGAATACAGATAGATGAGGACAATAGGACAGTAGGACAGGGACGGTAGGCATGCTGGTGCGCTTATGCACGCCCCTTACAGACCTCTTAGGAATGGGGTGAGGTCGACAGTAGACAGTCTAAGGTTAAAGTTTTTTGGGTTTGGGGAAGAAACCACAGAGTCAGGTAGTGAATTCCAGGCATTGATCACTCTGTTGCTGAAGTCGTATTTCCTGCAGTCGAGTTTGGAGCGGTTTACATTATGTCATCCCATTCCTGCTTTCTGCAAAGTGCAGGTTCCGACTATCAAGATGGAAGAGTTCTCTGCCTAACATTCTAAAAGTAATAGAGTCTTTTCCAAAACTCTGATGAATTCTTTTCAGTCCTGGCTGAAAGCTTAAAACCTGGGATTGAAGAACATAAAATCACATCCTTCGTCTCTCTAAAAGTATTAATAGTGCTTCAAATTACCAAGTATAGATAATGATGTCAAAAAGGCTCTTCCTTTAAGGGAAAGATGATAGTATCTGATAATAGTTATTTTACTCACTCAAAAGTATGGAAGAGAGATACCCCATATATTTAATGTGCTTTCAGAATAATATAATTATGTGATGTTATTCAAAAGAAGATAAAAATCCTCAAAAATAACTGAATGATGGCTAAATGGTGTTTTTACTTTCTCCAGATAAATAGTTTCATTTCATACTAAAGATGGAGAAATCTAGATGGGGGAATCTAATTTCCAACTTTGCTCTCTTGACTCAATTTCTCCCACCCAATTTCAGTATGAGTTTTCAACTTTTATGGGTTTTGAATAAACCCACAAAACATGTAATTGTAGACATTTTTCCTACTTATTTTCCAAGCTAAATGCCACTTTTGCAAGCATGTTTGCATTCCAGTCGCTGCATTGGAAAATTCTGAAAAGTGCAACTGTCAAAGGATTTGTTTCAATTAACATATCGATCCAGAAACTCTTGTCTTCAAATGAGAACTCCCTTTGGAAGATGTTCTACAGATCTCTGAGGTACAAAATTATGTACAGTTACTAAGGAGAGAGTATTTATTTTGCTAAATGGGTCTTCCTCATATGCATTCATAGATGCAGAGATCTTTGTCCATGGCAGTTTCTCCATGGAAGATGACATGGGGCAGAATTTCAAATGAGGGTTGAACAAGAAATACCACTTAAGAAACTAAACCCCTAATGAAGAGTTACATGTCTCATACATAAGATTTTATCTATTGGTAGGACATTTCAAATACTGGCAGCTGAGTCTTGCATGAGTATTTTGAGAACTCAAGCTTACAAGCTTTCTGTTTCAGTCAATTTACCTATTTGATTTTCTTTTGACATTGTTACTGTGTTACATGTTACTGTGTTACATGTTACTGTGAATCAAGTTCAGGAATTACATTTTTACTAACTTCTTATCAAGGGGTCAATTGAACAAATTTCACCCTACCCTATTTTTATCCCAGAAAGCAGCACAATGACAAAAGCAATACCCTCCCATTGTAATGCAAGCTTCTCCCCTTTTGTCCGAATGTACAGAAGGGGAAGACGTTGCAATGTAATGGTGCAAGTCTGCTTTTTGTCATTTGTCCTGCCTGATTCCAAATCAAGAAACTTGATATTACATTAGAGATTTGTAGCTATTCCAGCAGAAGAGAATGTCTGTAGCTCAGGGATGAACTGTGGAGTGTTTGATGCTCTCTGAGCTTGGTTGTTTGCTTGCAGATGTTTCATTAGACCCACTCCAATGGCCAAGTTAAGCATCTTGAAAGCTGGAAATTCCTGTCTATTTTGTAATAGACCGGAGTGTTAAAATCACTATTGTAGCCCAACTGGGATCAGAACAAGTTCGCAGGAAATTTTAACATATTTTAATTTCTGTGCTTTGCAAGCATGTATGCTGAGACCACACAAGCTAAATCAAAATTAAGGAAACCATACTATGATTTAAGAAAATCATGTGATGATCCATGTCCAGCTTACAACACTGATGATTCAATAGTGGCACAATTGTCATAAACAAGGTTGTTATTGCTGTTTCTTCTCCTTGGCTAGCTACTACCAGTAGTGGGTTTCACTTACCTTTGCGGTTCGGGAACGGGAGTGCGCGGATGCAGGCTTTGTGCGTGCAATGCTTCTGCACATGTGCAGAGCATTTTTGATGACATCTGGGCGGGTGGGCGGACACTCCCGCCGCTGCTGCTACCGGTTCACGCAAACCGGTGCGAACCGGTAGCAACCCAACACTGGCTACTATCTAATCTTGTGGTGATCATTCTGACAAATAAATACAATAAGTCTGAAAGCATTGAAACTCTCTGCTATGTTATTTACATAACCATCTCACAGGAGGAAAGGCAATTTTGAGATTCTCCCTTCAGATCAAAACAGCATATTCTTAACTTTGCAAATGTATGTATGCCGTGAAATCATTGTTTCAGGTACCACTTGATGGCACTGTTGAACATACTATTCCTTTAATATTTTCTGGCCTGAATAAGTGTGTTGAACTGTCTTAAAATGCCATTTTGTTGCTTCTTCTGTTCCTAGCTTTTATTCTGCAAGGGGTACCTCTTTGTTGTATAAATGACCTTTTATTCCAATGCATCCATGAGTTGCTTAAATAGAAGTTAAACTACTTTTGAAATATTTTCTACAGCATTATTTCCCAAAGAAATAAAGTTTACAACAGTGGTTTAGATTAACCCATTATAGGTTAACAGCAGTGCTGAATAGAGCTGCTCTGTCCTTTGAACAGTGCTCTATGCTTATAGAGTCAGCATAATGCCCTCGACAATCTAGGTACTCATTTTGCTGACCTTGGAAGGCTGGAAGGGTAAGTCAACCTTGAGCCAGTCAGGATCGAACTCTTGGTAGTGGACAAAATTAGCCTACAATACTGCATTCTAACCACTGTGCCACCAGGGATCAGTTCATTAGTAATTCTGACTGGGGAATGATAGAGATTGTTGACCAATTCTTGAAAGTACCCCTGGTGAAGAGGGCTTTGTAGTCTGTCTTACAAATGTTCATTTAGTGACCATTCAAAGTTATAACGGCACTGAAAAATGTGACTTATAACCATTTTTCACACTTACGACTCTTGAAGCATCCCCATGGTCAAGTGATCAAAATTCAGATGCTTGGCAACTGACTCATACTTATGACAGTTGCAGTGTCCCAGAGTGATGTGATCACCTTTTGTGACCTTCTAACAAGAAAAGTCAGTGGGGAAACCAGATTCATTTAACATCAGTGTTATTAACTTAACAACTGCATTGATTCACTTGAAAACTGTGGCAAGAAAGGTTGTAAAATGGGGCAAAACTCACTTAACAACCATCTCACTTAGCAACAGAAATTTTGGGCTCAATTGTCATCGTACGTTGAGGACTACCTGTATTGCACAGCTGGGGTGGGTTCTAACTTACCTCACTGCTGGTTCGCTTTCTCCCGCGCCACGTGGGCACACCTCGCATGCGCAGTGCAAAAAAAAAAAAATCCCCCCCCCAAAGCCAAAAACAAGATGGCGACGCATGTGCAGTGGTGAAAACTTGGCTTCTGCACATGCGCAGAAGAAAAAAAACACGTAAAAAATTACCCCCCAAAAAAAAAATTCAAAAAGAAAAAGATGGCGGCGTCCACGGACCAGATCCGTGACATCATCATGATGTCACCAGCGGGTCGCTACCAGTTCGGGCGAACCGGTCCGAACCGGGAGGAACCCACCTCTGTTGCACAGGTATTGCCAATCAACATTTTTTAAAACTGTTATATTCAGAAGGGACCATGATTTGTGACCATGAAGTTGTAAATGCTCCAACACTGGACGTTTTAAAGAAGATGTTAGATAACCATTTGTCTGAAGTGGTGTAGGGTTTCCTGCCTAAGCAGGGGTTGGACTAGAAGACCTCCAAGGTCCCTTCCAACTCTGTTATTCTATTCTATTCTATTTCTGAAGTAGCTGTACCCTCTTTCTCTTTTTCTTTACACTTGCTTGGTTCTGATATTGCTTCTATTTTTAGCATGTTATGTTTTATTATTTAAGAAACATTGCCCTCTGGCTTAGTCCCCTTTTGCTTTGTTAAAACTTTTATGAAGAGCTCATTTATTCTAACCTGGCTTTAACTATTCCACTGTACAGGCGTATGTATTTATAAGAGATTATTCCTAATTTATTATTGTTCTGCTTGCATGAAACTTGACACATTTACAACCCACAGAATAAAATAGGGGGGAAATGTTATGAATCGGTACAGAAATGTTAAACATGTTTAATAGGGGGTTGTCCATTTCAAATTGAAAGTAAGAGATTGTATGATGAGAACAGGTGCCGAGCAAAAATCTAAATCCAAACGCCAATACTATCAAAGGATCTTTTTGGTTCAGCTTTTAAGCTTCTGATTACTCAGCCAGCTTACCTAGGGATTATGAATGTGTCCACAGATCTCACTCCAAATTTTCCACAAATTGTTGACTTCTAAAGTATCTTTTCCTTCTCTAGTTGATCTGACACATTGAGGTTTTTATTTTCCATTAATTTCTTTTCCACCCAAGTTTTATAAGATGATTTGTATCCATGGATGGAACATTATAAAAAGTGATTATGAGGAGGCCATTCCATTAAAAAAAATGCTTTTATGCAATTTCTTTTCTCAAAGAAAGGCTCAAATTCTTTGCATAGCTTCGGGTGAAGACAGAGTTGTCGATAAGCTGAAGGTCAAGCAGTAGGATGTGACAATATGCAGATGTATGGTGCAGCGAAAAAGGGCAAAATTTGAAAAGCTATAAAAATTAGTTCCAGCTGCTGCCAAAGAAAAGCAATTAGACAATTTAGTATTTCTACATTTTAAGCAACTTGAGCTGACAATTTCTATCCTTACAATCTTATTAGGGTAATTCCCTTTAAAAAAAAAGTGTAAAATAAACCTATTATAAAATCATTGCAACTCAATCAGATTAAAATACTATACCTTGGAAATCAATCAGCAAATGTTTCTCAGATATTAAGGGGAATTGTGTCCCCATCCTTAGAGGCTCGTAGGATCTCCAAAGACTTTCCTCAAGGAATTGTTTTTAAGTACTTGCAGCTGGATAGCCACTTTTTCATTTAAACCTCAAACTTGTGCTGTTTAAGGAAATTGCAGAACTTTTTTGTCCTGAACTATTTTGATTTTCATTGGATGGAGAGAAATTTAGCTTTGGCCTTGAAATGCGAGAAGTAAAATAATTTCTCAGCCCTGGAAAAGCAGAAAATGATGACTAGGACAAGCCTACCTTGATCTTGTCCTTGAAATGAAGGTTTGGGATGGCTTTTAAGATTCTGTTAAGATTTCTTCCAGCAATAAAGTGCCACTGAATCACTTGCTGTGCCTGATTCCTGACTGCACTTGATTTTTTTTTTAATTAGAAGCGCTATCTTAAAATGTACCTTTCTACAAAGTTTTTGATTCTGCAAAGTTGGATGGAAACATTTTTTTCATACTTTTCTTTTCTTTTTTTCTTTTGTACTTTATTTCTCCTTGTAAAACTTAACAACAACAAAAAACACAAATTAATAATTAAAAACCCCTTTCTGGAATGAACCAACCAAAGGTTTTTTTGTTTTTTTTTTAAGGTTGCTTTAGCTGCTATGGGTTAATTCTATTGCTTGTTTTTCCACAGTCCACAACTTTTGTTTAGTATAGCTGATCTGGAGAAGGTATACTTTCAGGGGAGGTTTTCGCCATAATCTAATTTTATGAACGTAACTGAAGACTAAGGTGAGGTTAAAAAATACAATTTAATGAAATTCTTAATGTCTTAATGTCTACTTATAGTTCAGAATATGGAATAACAGAGTTGGAAGGGATCTTGGAATTCTTTTAATTCAACCCCCTGCTCAAGAAGGAGATCCTATACAATTCCAGACAAACTGTTGTCTAATCTCTTCTTAAAAACCTCCAGTGATGGATCACCCACAACTTCTGGAGGCAAGTTGTTCCACTGATCAATTGTTCTCACTGCCAGGAAATTTCTCCTTAATTCTAGGTTGGATAACTCTTTGATAAGCTTCCATCCATTACTCCTTGTCCTGCTGTCAGGTGCTTTGGGGAATAGACCAAATACTTATTTCCAAATAAATCTCTTCAGTGAATTCAGAGTACATGAATTTTTTGAAAGTGAGGCTGTTCTGGATTTGGAAGAATTGTGTTTTTCATCAGTCGTCCAGCTTATTTAGAAGAAATGGCTAACTAGTTTGAAACAACAAACTTATCAACAGTCTGAAAGTGCCCACCTTCAGCTAGACTTGTGAAAGGGATATAAACTATTTTTTGTTTAAAACACTCTGGGAAATCATTTCTATATACCTGCTAACATACTAGAATTTATGGAAAAAGTGAGATGATTGACATTTCTGTCTCCAGGAAGACTCATTTGAATTATTGTATTACTAGGTAATTAAATTACTAGGTATTAAAGATTTGACAAATCTTTCAGGACCAGCTCCCTACCCAACCTATGGTCACTAGCCACGGTCATCCCTATCTTCAAAAAGGGAGATCCCAGCCTAGTTGAAAATTACAGACCAATCTCCCTATGTTGCGTCACCTGCAAAGTAATGGAATCAATCATAAACCAATCCATTACCCTCCACTTAGAGACAAGCAACCTACTCTCTCACAAACAATTTGGTTTCAGGAAAAATTTATCCTGCAATCTGCAACTTCTACATTGTAAAAACATATGGACTACACAACTCGACCAGGGCAAAGCAATAGACACAATTTACATAGACTTCTGCAAAGCCTTTAACTCAGTGGTACACGACAAACTACTTCTAAAAGTAAAATCTTATGGCATTTCTGGACCCCTGCACAAATGGATAACTGCATTCCTATCAAACAGGCAACAAGTGGTCAAAATAGGAAGCGCTTTATCAAACCCTGTACCTGTCAACAGTAGTGTTCCCCAAGGCAGCGTTTTAGGACCAACTCTCTTTATTCTTTACATAAATGACATTTGTGATAATATAAAAAGCAACTGCGTCC
>QLTV01002738.1:286809-297080 GCA_003457575.1 Thermophis baileyi | reverse complement strand
TATATATATATATATATATATGATTTTGTGGAAGTATAGTTTAGCCAATGCTGGATTTCTGCTTATGCTCATAGCAAAGAATTGAGGATTTCCTTATTGCCATATACAGGAGAGGATGTATTGTACCAGGTGTTAATTCTGATCTCCTTTAATTTGTCCATTTTAATGGATTAAATGCCAATTTCATGCTGAATAAATGATAATCATAATCACCTGAAGTCTCTGTAGCATATTGAAGTGCTCCAATCATTTCATATCTTATCTGTCTGTAATCTTCAATGCAACCGTATAATATAGGTCATCTGTAATTCTGATACGTTCATCTGGATAAAATTAGAATGTGATGAATTCTAAATAATCTAATATAAGTATAATAATCTAGTATAAGATGAGACCTAAATCAAACTGTAGATTCTTTCTCAGCCCCCTGCCATCTTAGCATATTTGTTAGCAAATACTAGTGATTTGTTTATTGTCCATATTGATTTAGAGAGCCAGGTTAATATCTAGATTGTTAACATCTAGATTAATATTTACTTGATTGTATTTTAAAGGACATATATTTAAATTTAATTAATAGGCTGCTTTAACAGCAAATGGAAATCATGCCATTTAAATGTAATCCATGTTTGAACTTACTTGGGAAATGTTGAAATTGAAAATCTTGTCCAGGGAAGTGCCTTTTGGTGAAGAAATCACCAAAATCACCTTATGGACAGAGCATAATCTTGATGAAATCAAATGAAGAAAGGGAGAAGAAGGAAACTACAGATAAGCCACCTCTGTGTTTGAATCTCAAATATTGACATTATATTTTGATAGGCTTCTGCTACAGCTTTAACAAGCTCCTCATTTCTCTAAACAACACTTAGCTCAACATTACATAATATTTATAACCTAATTTTAAGAAGTGAATTTTGGGAGTTGAAGTCCACACACAGATTTCTCCCCCATAGCATTTTCATTTAAATCCAATGGTACGTTTTTTTTTATATATCCCTGATTCTAACTAACAATACTGTAATGAAGTATTTAAGATTTTTTTAAAAAATAATGTAGCTTAATAGTAGAGTACTTTTGTATGCTGAAGATTGAGCTTCTCCAATCTTCAGATGGTGTTGGCAAAGCCTCTTTTCAAGATCCTATAAAAGTATTAGCATTGATAGTATTGGAATCGTGGGCCACTTGCCTGATATGATATATGCAGCTTCCTATTTTCCTAAGTCACTGAGGTTTATTTTCTGAACTAAGACATTATAAAGCTTAGCTGCCTTGCTATCTAGTGGTAAGGAAAAGTTGGACATATTAGGTGGCTGAATAATCTCTCATGAGACCTCATAAAGCTGAAATTGTAAACAGAAGCCATTGCTTTACTTTTAATAATTATAGGTCATGCAGCTGAAATCTCACTGAAGAAGAATAAATATACAGTGGTACCTTCATAACTGCTTTGAAACTCATCAAATTTGGTACTCAATGCATTTTGACATGAAAATTTTGTCCCGGTACCCATCATTTGTTTGGTACTCAATGCACAAACTAAAACTTTTTGGTGTCAACTGTCTTGTGACTCACTGCATCATTCCTTACAGGAAAAAATGTTTGGTACTCATCATTTTTGATGCTCATCACACCTCCTAGAACCAAATAATGATGAGTACCAAGGTACCACTGTAATTTAATGTCTCATTTTTCAGTGAGATCTTAAAATTATTTAAGAGTATTAGCACAGGGGTTGATCAAGCTCTACAGTGGAGACCATGCTTTCATGCAAAAGATTCACTCATAGGTATGTCTGGGTAGGATTGGAGAAACCTTCTGCATGAACACTTGTGAAATGCTTCCAGTCAGTGTTGGCAATATTGGTCTACATGTGTCAACAGTTTAATTCAATGGAAGACACACAAGACATTTTTGTGTCAAAATGCTTTTGGAAAAATCCTTCATTAATACTCCTGAATACTTTTTAAAATTCTGAAACAAAGACAGTGGCATTGTTTTCTGATAGATGGCTAATTCAAGACTTTCATGATCTTAGGGCCATTCATTGAGTAGAAAAGAAGATAAGGCAAGGAATGAGAGTTATGGATAGATTTTTCAATTGAGAGATTTGAGAAATGAGAAAGAAACTGTACTGGGACCAATCTTTTTAATGTGTTTGTATAAATGGCTGAATCCAATGCATTGAAGCTTTGAAAATGCGAACTCCATCACAGATCATTACCAAAGGGATCACATTTTAAGGAAAAAAATGCCAATATTCTAGTGCCCTTATGCAAACATTTCTAGCCACCATATCTCTCTTGGTTTTGGTAATCTCTTTAGCATACTCAGTTGGAATCGGCATAAATCAAAATACAAACCAGACATTCAAATGTACTTAAAAAAGAAATCTGTCATCTGTAGCTGTGAAAACTTCCTTCACACATGAAAACTCAGAGATAAGAGCTGGCAGCTAAAATCTGCAAAGCTTACATGGTGTTTAAAGAAAGGATTTTGTCAGATACAATTCAGGTTTGCCAAAGATAGATACTGATCTCATCCAGTTCTGGGTTGAATATTTCTATAATCCACTCACCCAACAGCCTGCCTTCCTGTATCTTTATCCATCTGGTCAAATATCATGTGGAGGAAAGCATAACACCGCAAAGAAAGTAAATGAGTGAGAAAGAAAACAATGGACCAATTCCAGCAAGATCCAATAACAAAATATACATTTGTATCATTTACACTGCACTGATTTATTACCATTATTTCTTTCCCACATATTTCAGTGATTTTTATTATTTTGAGTACATATTTGAATTTCAGGCTGCATTATATTTGCATTAATGCAGTTATTTATTTTGGAAATAAATCAAATTCAGTTCAAGATTGTTGAGTAAATGTACCTAACATTTGACTATCTCTACCTTCTCTGAATTGGGTTCCCCAGAAAACATACATATCTATGGCTGGAGATAGGTTTCCCCTTTCAAACTGAAATGCTTTTAGCTTTTATTATTTCAACTACAATTTATCTAACCAGATATGTGATGGGAAATTATGAAATATTAGCAAATGTAAGTCCATGGCTAGTAATGCATTGTGATAATTGTACAATCCTAGGTTGCATTAACAGAGGGATAGAATTAAGATCATGTGAAATATTAGTCCCACTTTATAAAGGGGTAGTAAGATCACACTTAGAATGCTGCATCCAATTTTAGTCACCATATTATAAAACAGATGTAGAGACTCTGGAAAGAGTGCAGAAAAGAGCAACAAAGATGGAGGCTAAAACATATGAAAAACAGTTGCAGGAATTGGGTTTGTCTATTCTAGTGAAAAGAAGGACTAGGGACGACATGACAGCAGTGTTCCAATATTTGAGGAGCTGCCACAAAGAAGAGGTGGTCAACCTATTCTCCAAAGCACCTGAAGGCAGGACAAGAAGCAATAGATGGAAACTAATCAAGGAGAGAAGCAACCTAGAACTAAGGAGAAATTTCCTAACAGTGAGAACAATTAACCAATGGAATGGTTTGCCTTCAGAAGTTGTGAATGCTCCAACACTGGAGGTTTTTAAGAAGAGGCTGGACAGCCATTTGTCTGGAATGGTATAGGGTCTCCTGCTTATGCAGGGGTTTGGACTAGAGGACTTCCAAGGTCCCTTTCAACTCTTTTATTCTGGTTGCACATTCCATTCCATGTCAGCAAAGCAAATTTAGAAGAGCTTAACCTAGGGGATCATTTTTATTCTATCCTGGTGCAATGCAAGGATTCTAAGAAAAAGTAGAATCTCTTTCAATTCAAGTCAATTTGGGTTACTTCATGGAGTCTTGTCTAAATATAAAAATGGTTTTCCATTGCTTTCTTCAGGAATATATCTTTTTTAAAAATAATAATAATAATAAACACATCCTCTTCTGGGATTTTCTAATAATCTCTTATCCAAGCATTAAGTGGCTTATCTTTTCAAGATCCAAAGTTGGCTACATCTCAGGGCTTAGTTGAATGCAAGAATATCTATGTCACATCTAATGACCTTAATCCGTATCTTACTTTTTCTTTTATCAGTGCTCCCCATTGATTTTCCAAAAACTTCTGCTTCAAAACATCATTCTCGGGACAAGAACATCCATGCAATTAAATTTGAGACAACATATTACTATTTAATTTTTGCTGTAAAGTTCTGAAGAGGATACTCATCTCGAAATGAGATTCTTTCTTATTCATGATCAACATCCTAAGCATTTTTGTCTCTACCTCCAGGAATCACCTCCCTGCTTTCCAGTGCTTTGCTGTTCTCACCGTCCAAATGCCTAAGTAATTCCACCTCCTGTAATTATTTTCTTTTCATTTACTTTCCTTCTTCTCCTAACTCCAACAAGAACTGTAAGTTCATAGATAACCCTTTTTGTTTCACGCCCATGAAGAAATGGATAGGGATTGGATATATAAAGATGCATTTGTAGTTTACTAAGTATATCTTATTCATTTATTATTTCTACATTTTTAAAAAAATAAATGCTACAATATTCAATAAAAAACTAAAAAATAAAAGATACATTTATTAGCTGATTGAAAACAATAAGCCAGAAAACACCTTACTAATACTTGGATAAGAGGGCACCAGATTGTAGGAAAAATCATAATCATCATGAAAAATAAGGCCCTTCTTGATTATTGCCAATAAAACAACAGGAAGCACCAGAAATTAAGTTCCACTTATGAGATTCTTTGTCTTCAAGTCACTACACTTGCCTACCATTTGCAGCACCACACTAGCCAACTTTCTTTGCATCCTGTTCTGAGTCAATGAACAGTTGAGTTCCCAAACTTTTATTCCATTGCCTTCTGTCCTCAGTTCATTAATTTCTTACCCAAAAAAACAAAAGCAAAATCCTGCCTCAAAGGAGTTACAGTAGTTGCCTTAACAATAGCCAACAATAGTATTTCTCTTTTCTTGGTTACTGCTGCTTTTATACAGGATGCCTCCATACAAGATTCCTCCATGTAACTCCTAATAAAATGAAAAAAGTAAATAAATAAAAAGAAGAATAAAATACATCAGAAAAATCCATTAACTGGAGGTCCAGGACAAATTGCAATGCAAAGTTGATTAATTCTCAAAGTTACTTCTCAGAGTTGACAAGAAATATCTGGCTATCAATGATGCAATAGAGAAGAGACATTAGAGAGAAAACCTATGTAAACGGGAAAATAAATTCTATATATACAATCTATACAGGAAATGAAAGAGAAACAAATGTTGTACTGTTTTTACTTCCCAAGCTGCCACAACATAAAAAAAAAATTGAGCTAGGAAAGAACATGGGAGACACAGAAGTGAGATGGGGGACATACAGTTGTATGTTCTATTGAAAAGGAGCATTGAAACTCACATGCCAAGCCAGGAACTTACTTGGCAGTACCAATTAAAGCTGATTCATTTAAGTAGAAAAGGACCATTTTGGGTAAGCTTGTAATGCATCAAAGAGCTTCTTACTGATTACACAAATGTGAGTCTCAATTCTCATGGTTTGATCCTCATGAAGCTTTCACAAGGCATACTTTAGTGATGGAAGCTGCTGGAGGAGTTTTGTAACTGATCTCACAGCAAAACACCGAGCTTGTCTTTGTAGATAAAGCCTCAATTCTCCTTCCAGATTTTTTTTTTTTTAAAATGGCACAAAAGAGGAAGCATTTTTAATGACTGCTCTTGAAGAAAAAAAAAAGAAAACATTTATATATTTCAGATCCAGGGCTGGTATTTGTCAAAGTGGGAAAACAAACAAACAAAAAATGATTAACCTTCACTATGAAGCAGTTGGCTGTTTGGTAGTGTGAATTCTAATGTAGCCCACTCCAGACATTGGTTGGATCTACTCCTGGTATTTGTCACCGTGTAACTTCCTTTTGCTTTCTTTTCCTCTTGCTGACTAATGTTGGGTGCTTCTAGGTGTCATTTGTCTCTGGTAATTGTTAATTGTTTTATAAATACTGGAGTGCCATGCCAAGATGACAATTGTGAGGTACACATCGAGGGTGCCAATTCCTAAGCTGCTTTCTGCTAGTCCAAATGTCCTAGCAGAAATCCCACAGGAGGGAAGAGTAAATGCTGTGCAGAACTAATCACAGCATTCTAAGCCCCCAGGGCAGGGGTGGGTTCTAACTTACCTTGCTGCCGGTTCGCTTCCTCTGGGCTGCGTGGCTGCGTGCGCATTGCACGCCATGTGGCCGTGGCGCACGCGTGCATGCGCAGTTGCAAAAATTCGCAAAAAATCCCCCCCCCCCAAAAAAAGCTGAAAACAAGATGGCAGCGCATGTGCAGTGCCGGGTACTCAGCTTGCGTAGAAGAAGAAAAAATAGTAAAAAATTCAAAAAAAAAATCCCCCAAAAAATAATAATAAAAAAAAAGATGGCGGCATCCACGGACCGGCACTGACAGAACCGGATCCGTGACGTCACCAGCGGTTTGCTACCAGTTCTATAGAACTGGTGCGAACCGGGAGGAATCCACCTCTGCCCCAGGGATAGCAAGGGGACTTCTCTAATATGAAATCTTTTCTTTGGTTGCTTCTGTATCTGTAGTCACTACTGCTTTTGAAGACCAGGATACAATACCTTTTTTCATAGCTGAATGATATAACAACAGGAATGACTAAGTGGTATTGCGCTCAAAGAGATTATGGAAATAACTACCCATGAGAATACTTGAAGACAACTTTGAAAATGCATTTTATTTGAGCAGAGCATTTTAGACTCTTGTGTGCCCAGCTTATATTAGTCTCTTCTATGTCAACTTCACTAGACATGTCATAGTCAATCAAGCTTTTCATATTTTTTTAAACCTTATAATGCCTAAAACCCTGGGACCTCCGTAATTACCTTCCTGCATATGGATCTGATGAGAAAATTCAGTCATCCTCTAAAATTCAATTACATTATGAGAATGGATAAAAGTGAACTGATACAAACAAGATTTTTTTTGTGACACTCAGGATTCTGGAACAACTTCCCTGGTCAGATGTGTTTTCATTCGTCACCACTCTTTTGGCACTTCAGAAAATTGTGTTCAACAAAATATTTTCTACTTATAACTTCCCATCAGTGTTGCTTTAGAATTTGTTCCTAACAGTGTTGTTGTTAGTTTACTATTTTGTTATTGTTTGTTCTTTTTTCAATGCACTTTATACAATTTCAGTTTTTCTTGAAAGCTTCAGTTGGCTTTGCCAAGAAACTCAAGATGTAGGTATTATACACAAGCACATGTCATGAGTAATCAAAATTGATTACTGTAACAATAAAGAAATAATATAATTCTATGTCAAAAGTTCTTTTTAAGGGATTGGGGCATCAAGAGGGCACCTTTCTGGCCTCCTCCTACTCCAACTCCCCAAGCTCCAGGAACTTCAGGAGACATTGGAGCCTGTGTTTGCCTAGAATTGCTCATATAAAGATGTTTGATTAGAGCTTGCTTTGTGGACCTTTCCTCTTTTAACTCCAGTGGCATCAAATAAGCAATAGCAATAGCAATAGCACTTAGACTTATATACCGCTTTACAGTGCTTTACAGCCCTCTCTAAGCGGTTCACAGAGTCAGCATATTGCCCCCAACAATCTGGGTCCTCATTTTACCCACCTCAGAAGGATGGAAGGCTGAGTCAACCTTGAGCCGGTGAGATTTGAACCGCTGAACTGCAGCTAACAGTCAGCTGAAGTAGCCTGCAGTACTGCACTTTAACCACTGCGCCACCTCGGCTCTATAAGCCTGCAAACATCCTGTTTATTCTCTTCTCTTGTGTCTTTCCTTTGCTTCCTTTGGAATTGCTATTTTCTGTTCATTACATACTTCTTGCTCTCCCTGAAATTATTAGAAGTACCCTGAAGAATATTTCTCTAGCGATTTCCTTCCTAATTTTTATTCAGGTTGATGAAAAGCAAAAACGTTGTTCTTAGTATTTTTTAAAGGAGAAGATGATTTTAGGGAATTCCACTAGGGACAAAGTGGCTGACAGGTGGATAGCAGTGTCCAACTTTTCCCAGCACAATAACGTCCCCCCCAAATTTGCAACATCTGTGGCTTCCCAGGCTTCCATTAAATGCCGTGGGAATTTATTAGGAGGGAAATATCTGTCCCTCAGTGTTCCTAACCCTTATTTGGAAGAGCCCAAGATTATAATTCAATTCACCTTGAATAATAGATTAATGCTAATGATTCCTGCAATGCAGTTTAGCTACTCTAAGGATAAATGGATCAGTTGTCCATTTCAGCTATTGTCACATAACAATAACACTTAGACTTATATACCACTTCACAGCCCTCTTTAAGCAGTTTACAATGTCAGCACATTGCTCCCAACAATCTGGGTCCTCATTTTACCTACCTCAGAAGGATTTGAAGTCAATCAACCTTGAGCTGGTCAGAATCAAACTCCTGGCAGTCAGCTAGCCTGCAATATTGCATTCTAACCACTATGCCCCCACATGGCTCTGTGTCCACCACATGGATGCAACACATATAAAACACGATTAGATGAACTAATTCTACTTCATTGTATGTCTACATTAACATACTCTTGAAAGTCTGAAAATAAAAATTTCTGGTAGCAACTTTTTAAACTACTTGATCCATTAGGGTGGGTCTCTCCTAAATTTCTCCCTCTGATTGTTAAGTACCTGCAGGATCCCCTCCTCCAGAGGTGGTATTCACTTACCTTCCCTACTGGTTTGCAAATGTGAGCGCACGCGCCCCGTCCACGCATGTGTGGGACCTTCTGTGCATGTGCTTTGCTAGTGCACGTGGCTTGCACACATGCGCGCAGCTTCAAAACATGCAGAAATAGGACGACATAGAACCGGGGCAGGGGGGTGGGCCTATCTGCAGATCGCCACTACCAGTTCTCCCGAACCGATCCGAACCGGCAGAATACCACCTCTGCCCTCCTCTCTTCCCTGTTCATTCCCTAAGCAGCATCTCTTCTCTGCTTCCTCAAAATCATCCTCACATATCATTACAAATGTTTTGGATCCATTTCACTGTGGTTTAACACACTGAGGAGACGGCATGATTTACACCATACATTGAAAGGATTTGCAGAGGGTTTGCCTGCCTCTTGCAGGGACTTTACTTTGATATGGTGCCTTTCGCTCATCCTCCTTATGCATAAATCCCAGCCAAATGAAGCAGCCTTTCACCATTGAGTATCGGGCATTCCCTTTGCTTTGCAATTTTGCTTCAAAAGGATGCTCTCCCTGAGCCTTTGATGAAAGTGAAAATCAGCACAGCCCCAACATTCTTGCTTACTCATGAAGGCTACCAGCTTTCTCCACTGCTAGCTAAGGCAGATGATAAATGAATATTGATTTTCTTTCTCTGAGAGCCACAGCAAATTTGAGTTTGGGAAATAGTTCTTTTATCAGCATTGGCTTGGTGAAGTGTCAAATGAAAATAAATAAATAAAATAACAACCTGAAATGCAACTTATATCAACAAAAGTTTGGGCTGAAACCAATTGTCCAGATTAGAAGCTGGAGAGCCAGGGGAAAGAGAAAATTATTAGGCAGGCAATCACAAAGCCCAGCTGTTCCTTAGAACAGAGATCTTGAACCTTGGCAACTTTAAGACTTGTGGACTTCAACTTTTTTTTTGAAGTTTTCTGAAGGTTTTTTTTTTTTTTGAAGTCCACAAGTCTTAAAGTTGCCAAGGTTGAAGACCCCTGCCTTAGAACATGTTCCAGTCTAGCCTTAACTAAAAGGCATCTTGGCAAAATACGAGGGAGGTTTGCTACTTAAAATATGATAAAAATAAGCTGTGCAAAAATACAATACGTCGATGCTTGGCATGAAAACAATAAACTGAATTTATTTCCTGGCGGAAGTGGAGGGGGGGGGGAAGCAACCCAATATGTATATAGGGGAATAGGTGGGGAAGTTCATACTGTTGTTGGCACATATTTATCACAAGGAGACCTCAAAAATAGTTAGACAAAAGAGAGTTGTAATGGTTCTTGGCAATGTGTGCCCTTGTTTTGTGCAATCTCATTTTCAGTTGTTAATACTGGAATGCCATGCACTTGAACTTAGTCTGATTTAGCTTTCAATTTGGGGTTATGTTGACAGCAGTGGCATACGTTTAGATTGGACGAAGGGAAGATGCTTGAGCGATGTGGACTATCCCAGTTCATTAAAACACAAATATATATACTGTGTATGTATGTATGTATGTATATGATGTATATGATGTATATGTATATGTATATATAGATATATACATATATGGTTGC
>QLTV01002738.1:257118-270873 GCA_003457575.1 Thermophis baileyi | reverse complement strand
GGTCTAGTAGGGCTCCAAAACGCCCCGCCTACCTGCGTGATTACGTATGCTGGACAGCTCCATCCAGGAGGGGAGGGGTGTTATGTTCTAACTGTTTAAACTGTGTTGCATGGTTCCAACCAGGTCCAGCGTTTGAGCGGGAAAAAGCTCAAACGCTATTGGCTGGTCTGTCTGCCAGCTCCCTATAAAAGGGCAAGCTGTCAGACTGCTCTTTGCTGGTTGCTGATACAAGAGCTGAAATAAAGAGCTGCTTTGGAAGTCTGTCTCCTGTCATCTCTACCCACTATCTAACAGCTCTGTCATGTCAAGTTTCTATATCATCTAAAAAACAACAACGTGCATTCAAAAGTCAGAAATTGGTATTTCTTTTCTGGAGCGCTGTTAAGCATAACTATTTAAAACCAGGGCTGGCCAGATAATGCCCATCTGCACACCTAAAAACTCCTAAGCCAAGTACTAGAATCCAGACTTTTATCTATAAGTGTGACTCTGACCAATACAGAGCAGGGGTGAAATCCAGCAGGTTCTGACAGGTTCTGGAGAACCGGTAGCGGACATTTTGAGTAGTTCGGAGAACCGGTAGCAGAAATTTTGAGTAGTTCGGAGAACTGGCAAATACCACCTCTGGCTGGCCCCAGAGTGGGGTGGGAATGGAAATTTTGCAATATCCTTCCCCCAGGAGTGGGGAGGGAATGGGGAGTTTGCAGTATCCTTCCCCTGGAGTGGGGAGGGAATGGGGATTTTGCAGTATCCTTCCCCTGGAGTGGGGTGGGAATGGAGATTTTGCAATATCCTTCCCCCTGGAGTGGGGTGGGAATGGAGATTTTGCAGTATCCTTCCCCCTGGAGTGGGGAGGGAATGGAGATTTTGCAGTATCCTTCCCCCTGGAGTGGGGAGGGAATGGAGATTTTGCAGTATCCTTCCCCCTGGAGTGGGGAGGGAATGGAGATTTTGCAGTATCCTTCCCCTGCCATGCCCACCAAGCCACGCCCACAGAACCAGTAGTAAAAAAATTTGGATTTCAGCACTGATACAGAGGCTACAAAATAGTCTTAAAACATAAACATGTTGGAAAGTGCAACTCACTTCTTTATTCGAAGGTGGCCTCACCTTGTGAAAAAAAAGGCAAAGGTAAGTTAAGCGTAGAAAGCAAACCAAGATGCTAGACAGTGTGGAAGGAAACAACCTTACCCAATATATTCCATGCTTCAAATCCTACCCTTCCTGAATAGGAGTGCTCCCAATAGCAAATATTTTGTGGGAGACCCACGACATGATGATCCACAGAGAATTGCTTAGCCCTGATTTAAAATTTGAATTGCTCCTCTTAATAGGCACTGGGTTTAAGAGGATGTAGTCTGAGATGTTGAATAGTTTTGATAGTCAATTATTCTTGTGCATTCATAGATGCAAACAATGTTCTTAAATATATTGCATAAGGGAGACTCTGGGCAAACATATTTACCTAACTCAGAGGATGTAACAAACATCAGTTAGGTGCCTCTGACTTTGAATAAAAATGAAGGAAAAACAAAGGAGGAGAAGGAAAAGGAGGGTTCTGTCTACATAAAGAAAGATAGTTATGGAGGAGGAGAATTCTGCTATAATTCTCCTCCCACGTAAACACATTTTAGTTTGCTTTGGTGAGAGCTGTTTTCCATGCTAGTGCTGCATTTTATCATTTTCTCTGTGGTTTGTGTGACCAAGGCCTAAGTTGCCCTTGCTGGAGACAAGCTGGTTTTTCCTCAGGTCAGCCTGAAGAGCACCCAAACCTGCCAGACTGAGATGTTCTGACTTTTCAGAAGGACAGTGCTGAGCTATTCCGAAAGCAACAGCCTGAGGGGAAATTGGGCACCTCAGAAATCTGGACAAGCTGTTCACTAGTGAGCTGATTTTATTCCATTCTTGAGAAATTATACCGATAGAACAATGCTTCTTCCCTGCAAGACGTGTCTGGATGTCTCTGGAGACCCATAACTTTTTCCTACTCTGAGATACTGCAGGAATCAAAGATGCAAAAGGGAGATTGCAAAGAGAGGATCACCTTCTGGTATGACAGAGTGCTCTGTCTCTGCAACATCAGTTCAGCTAGCACGGCAATTAGTCACCTGCACGTCTTTTGAAATGTTAAGAGTCAAACTTCATCCTGTTGTGGATTCTGGCGGGACTGAACTTGAAAGCTTCAATACCAGAAGCCTCTGGCAGGATAATTGCTACCCAGGACAAAGCACTGCAGAGTAGCGTTTGTCTTTTTGGGGGGAGAAGAAACAAAACTCTATGGTGAGGGGAAATGGACTTTTTTTCTAAAGATAGGCCCAAATGTTCCCCATTTCAACTTCCTCAACATACAGGTAGTCCTCAACTTACGACCACAATTGAGCCCAAAATTTATGTTGCTGAGTGAGAGATTTGTTAAGCGAGTTTTGCCCCATTTTATGACTATTCTTGCCACAGCTGTTAAGTGAATCACTGCAATTGTTAAATTAGTAACACGGTTGTTAAGTGAATCTGGCTTCCCCATTGACTTGGCTTCTCAAAAGGTCACAAAAGGGGATCACATGACCCTGGGACCCTGGCAGCTGTCATAAATATGAGTCAGTTGCCAAGTGTCTGAATTTTGATCACAAGATCATGAGGATGCTGTAAAGGTCGTAAGTGTGAAAAACAGTCATAAGTCACATTTTTCAGTGCTGTTGTAACTTTGAATGGTCACTAAACAAATTGTTGTAAGTCACGGACTATCTGTATTTTAGTGTTCAATTTTCTACTGGTTTCCTGATAGGGGAATGAAAGAAGTTTTAGTTTTGTTTTTATTGTTCACCTGATTCATCATCATGAGATGGCCAAAACTAACTTTCCTTATTTTCAGAGCTGTTAATTTTGGTCTTCCTCATACTTTTTATGATTTGTATTTAACAGATTAACAGAGTTGGAAGGAACCTTGTAGGTCATCTAGTCCAACCCCCTGCTCAAGCAGGAGACCCTACACCATTTCTGACAAATGGCAGTCCAATCTCTTCTTGAAAGCTTCTAGTGATGAAGCTCCCACAACTTCCGAAGGCAAGCTGTTCCATTGGTTGATTGTTCTCACTGTCAGAAAGTTCCTCCTTATTTCTAGTTTGAATCTCTCCTTGATCAGTTTCCATCCATTATTCCTCATCTGTCCTTCAGGTGCTTTGGAGAATAGCTTGACCCCCTCCTCTCTTTGGCAGCCCCTCAAATATTGGAACACTGCTATCATGTCTCCCCTGGTCCTTCTCTTTGTTAGACTATGGAACAATATGGAACAAGTTTTGCTTTAAAAAAAAGTGACTAAATTAAAATTATTTGAATCACAAATTAAATGAAGATAATATATAAGGAATATAATGTAAAATATTGTATTATATTAATATTATGAACATAGAATAATAGTATTGTAAGTTATCTTAGAGGTCTTCTAGTCCAACCCTATTCCATTCCAGACAAATGGTTGACCAATGTCTTCTTGAAAACCTCCAGTGATGGAGCAGCCACAACTTCTGGAGGCCAGTCATTCCACCAATCAATTGTTCTCACTGTCAGGAATTTCTTCTTAATTATAGATTGGATCTCCCTTTAATGTTCTTCCACCCATTACTGTACTTCTTCTCTTACCCTTCTATGTTCTACGGTGTTGAGCTAAAACCAAACTGCTCATAAAGTGATATATAAACCAAGCCAATACATAGAAAGCATGCATTACAAGAAGAGAAAAAAGTTGTGATTCTTAACTACAGTATAAAAAGATAAAGGCCCTGTCAATTGCAGTTTCATTCTTATGAAATGACTTATGACCACAACTGAGCCCAGAATTTATGTTGCTAAGTGAGAAATTTGTTAAGTGAGTTTTGTTCCATTTTACGACTTTTCTTGCCACATTAAATGAATCACTGCAGTTGTTAAATTAGTAACATGGTTGTTAGTTGAATCTTGCTTCCCCATTGACTGCTTGTCAGATGGTTGCAAAAGGTAATGATTCCTGGACACTACAACCGTCATAAATATGAACCAGCTGTCAAGCATCCAAATGTAAATTATGTGTCCATGGGGATGCTGCAAAGATCATAAGTGTGAAAAATGGTCATAAGTCCCTTTTTCAATGCCGTTATAACTTTGAATGGTCACTAAATGGACTGTTGTAAATTGAGGCCTATCTATAGTTCTTTTGGCTACATTATAGACATGTAGCCAATTTTTTTAAAAAAATTCCAAGTATTGCCAACTGTACTGGAACTCTTAAAAGTCAGATATAATTAAATATAATTGATAAATAGGATTTCATTTTCTCTATGAGGACCAAGATTGTTGGGGGCAATATGCTGACTCTGTAAACAGCTTAGAGAGGGCTGTAAAAGCACTATGAAGCAGTATATAAGTCTAAGTGCTATTGCTATTGCTATACCTAAGGCATTTTTTTAAAAAAATCAGACATTATTATTTTAAACCATAATAAAAATAAACAAAGGAAAGAGCCAGTTTGGTCTAGTGGTTAAGGCACAAGTCTAGAAACCAGAAGATTGTGAGTTCTAGTCTCACCTTAGATATGAAGCCAGTTGGGTGACTTAGGGCCAGTTACTCCCTCTCAGCCAAACCCACTCAGAGTATTATTGTGGGGAAAATAGGAGGAAAAATCCAAAGGAAAATTATTTTCTGCTCTCATCTCTTTAGCTCCCCAGATTATTTTCTATTAACTGTATGTGGTGCTTTGGTTTCAATTCAGAATGGGAGTTTCAGAATATGCAGGTGTCTGTCTGAACATAGTTCCTGTTGCTCATGATTTATGAAAACATCCACATCTGTTTCTAGGTTATCTCATCCTGGATAAAGATGTGGCTGTTTTAAAAAGTAGCAGATATGCATTGCATTGGCATACAGATATGTTCCTAAACACAACTTTTGAATGGAATCCAAAGCATTGCACAATATTTCCTTCCTTTTCATCCTAAAAGATTGAATGCATAAAGATCAATGACTTCACAAAATATCCATGGAAGACCTTGGCTTAAAAACCCTGCCAGGTACCCAAGAAGTTCAGCTGTTATGAGCAACCACAAAAACCAATCAATCAATCTCAGATGAGTGTTGCTAATTAGGTGCCTTAGCTGGTTATAATCATATTTATAAATCACAGTTCAAATGCTATTTCCTCTCTCAAAGTTGCTATTCTAACAAACCAGTTTGAGAGCCACATGGATACTCATAGTTCATCCTCTAAAACCTGCCCTGACTCCTTCCAACACCTTGGAAGCTGTTAATTAAGTTGAATAAGAACAAAAATAAACACTTAAAATAGACCAAAGCTGAAATAGAAGCCACCGGGTCTCAAGATTTTTGTTTTCAAAGGGTCATCTTAATATCCAGCTTCTCCATATCTTGGATGAGTGCAAATTACTATACAAATTAAGAATGAAAGTAACACAGACTTAGAAGCTGACTTTTCTTACACTGATTTACCTAATCCCATCCTTGGATGTAGTCGTTAAGTTTTGCTTGGCTCTTACTAAAAAGTTGATGACAGCTTGGGACTCAGATGTTAAGACTTACCCAACTTCTCTGCACAGCCAGCCAGGATGAAATCCTTCTTAATAACTGATGCCACCACCATTCTAATTAGAGCAAAGAAGGCAATGTGCCTGAACTCACCTCTTTTGGGGCCTGCCAAGCTTTGTGGCCTACACCAATTTATTTTTTTAAAATTATTTTAATTGAAATAAACTTAATTGGAACCTGGCATGTTGAACAGAAAGCAACCTTATCCTCTTTTTGTTTTTGTTTTTTTTATGAATCTCTGGCTCTTTCGTCAGCCGTCTTAGAAATTATGAATAGCATCAGTTTAGGATTTTAATCTGCTTGAGTGTTACCTGGCCCAAAAAACATGACAAAGGTAACTCTAATAACCCAAAGATATTAGAAGGCACCTGAAGCACCTGAAAGCACCCGAAGCAATAGATAGAAACTAATCAAGGAGAGAAGCAACCTAGAACTAAGGAGAAATTTCTTGACAGTTAGAGCAATTAATCAGTGGAATGACTTGCCTCCAGAAATTGTGGGTGCTCCATCACTGGAAGTTTTTAAGAAGAAATTGGACAACCATTTGTCTGAGATGATAAAGATTCCTGCTTTAGGGGATTGGACTAGAAAACTTCCAAGGTCTCTTCCAACACTGTTATTCTGTTAAAGGCCATAGGGTCTAATCTTAGATGCTAGAAGTGGGCTCATCAGATCACCTTCTGGTTAAGATGGAATTTTTGAAACAAGCCATACCCAATAAATTAGTCTTCCAGTGACAACCATTTTGTCAAAGCACGTATTATATGTAAAAGTATACATGAGGGAGACAGCACAGGTTATGAAATGAAAGGATTTTGAATCTATGGGAATCTATGGGAGGGGTAGGCTTTGTTAATTTATTTGTTTAAATAAATAAATTATTAATTAATTAATTTACTAGCCCTAACCCTAACTCTATAAGCTGTCTCAAAGATCCAGGAGAATCTAAATTCTGAATCCTGTGGTCATTCATTTTCTCCTTTGTATACCTCCTCCCTAATATATGATAAGAACAAAGTGGACAGCACATGAGACAAGCCTAAAAGATGACTGAGAATAACCTCTGAGAAAGAGACATGTGTGCATAGGAGGAATCAAACCAAAGGCTACACCAACTGACAGCAAACAATGAATGATAAAATGAAAGTGACCGCTAAGCCACCAGCCTTCCTTAAATCAGCCACAGCCACTTCCAATAAACATGAAGAAAATAACAGCTACGGTGATGTCTGATGGAGGGCTGCTGGCACAAGATAAGATGAAGGATTTATCAGAGAATTCCACTGTACAGGCAACCATCTGTTGAGCATTATGCAATACCCCTAGCTTTATCTGACCAATATTGTAGGATTGAAGTTCATCCTCAATATTGGTGAGTATGAAGATGTAAGTATCTGCAGCTTTAAAAAAATATAATCGATATAGCTGAGATTAACTTCTCTATTACTGCAGAGATGATCCTACAGGTCAAATCTTTAATGCTTCCTCCCAGAGCAGTCAACGACACACTGTCCCTCTGTTTGCGCATGGAAGAACCTATCAGTTCAGCTGAGTCACGAGACTCCACTAACTTTTGTGGGAACTTTTTTTTTTCTTGAAGTGACCTGCTCAGCTAGTGATGGAGGGATCAGCCTCGATCATAGCATGTAGCTCACCCTGGCTATTCTACGCTATGTGACATTTTGCAATCTTTAGAGTAGGATCCTCTCAATCCTGCCACGGGTTGTTTCTGCTGCCTATATGAAGCACAGAGCATAAACAGAACTATACCCTCCATCACCAACCATTTGAGCTGCTCCAAAGAAGAACAGCTGGGGTGAAGAGGTATCTGTTTATTAACTTATAGGGGTGGTGGTGAAGAGTTATTAAATTTGCTTAGTCTTGTGATGAAGATTGGAAGTCACAGCTTTATATATTTCTGTTCTTTTTCTTCTTTTTCTTTTTTCTGCAAAAAATATTCTATTTTTCTGATCTTTTCTCTTTAAATTTAGTTTGTATTTATTTTCACTATTGTAATTAAAAATTTTTAAAAAGTATATTGAAAAGAGGGGGGGGAACATGCAACATAGCCAAACAGTCAATGGCAGGGCACCTGCATTACAAGTCAAAACCGATGAGTGCTAGAAGCAGTGTAATGTTTTGTACATGTGTATATATGCTGGTCTATGATTAAAGTAAAGGTTTTATTGACTGATTGCTTTTGATCCATGTGTGCAACATCAACATACATATGTAAATGGCAGAGTTTTTATGATGGTGTGAGCCTTATGCTTCCCAGTAATTTTATTGCCGATTTTGCTTCCCTTTTGGTTTTCAATTTTCAGAAATTCATGCACTCACTCTGCTGGTTAATTAAATCTTGAGGCGCTTGGGATGGAATTTAGATTTTAAATACCTCTCACAGGACAATGTGCTTAGGAAGTTAAAAGAAAGTGAGAAAAACTAGTAGGTAAAATAATATGTAAAGCTGGTCTTAGATGAGAATTCATAAGGGGCTTGGTTGAAAAGTTGCTTTTCCTTCACCATATTTTCTCCATCCCCTGAGAATTGCATTGCATGAATGTAGAGTTGGACAAGGCTTACATCAAATCAGTGCATTAACCATTTTTATTTATTTTATTTATTTTATTTATTTATTTTGTCAAGCATGTATTAGATAACAGATATAAGTATAAACATGATTATGAATGCATGAAATGGATACGAATAAAAGGGAACATTAGGACAGGGACGGTAGGCACATTGGTGCGCTTATGCACGCCCCTTACAGACCTCTTAGGATTGGGGTGAGGTCAACAGCAGACAGTCTAAGGTTAAAGTTATTAGGGTTTGGGGAAGTAACCACAGAGTCAGGTAGTGCATTCCAGGCATTGACCACTCTGTTGCTGAAGTCGTATTTCCTGCAATCGAGTTTGGAGCGGTTTATCTTAAGTTTGTACCTATTATGTGCTCGTGTCTTGTTGTGGTTGACGCTGAAGTAGTCATTTATTTTTATTTATTTATTTANTGTACTACGCTTAGGTCAGATTGAAGGTGGCATAGTTCTAAGTTGTCTAAGCCCAAAATTTCAAGTCTGGTGGCATAAGGTATTCTGTTGCGAGCAGAGGAGTGGAGGACTCTTCTCGTGAAATATCTCTGGACTCGCTCAATTGTATTAATGTCCGATATGCAGTGCGGGTTCCAGATAGATGAGCTGTATTCGAGAATTGGTCTAGCAAATGTTTTGTATGCTCTGGTTAGCAGTACAATATTACCAGAGAAGAAGCTACACAAGATTAGGTTAACAACTCTTAATGCCTTTTAGGCAATGTTGTTTCAGTGGGCTCTGGCACTTCGATCATTAGAGATGAGTACTCCAAGGTTCTTGACAGAGTGAGGGTCGTCTACAAGGTCGTGTCCACCCAGCTTGTATTTTGTGTTTTCATTTTTTTTGCCAATGTGTAAGACAGAGCATTTGTTGGTTGAGATTTGAAGTTGCCAATTGTTTGACCATTCTGACACATAGTCAATGTCTTTTTGAAGGGTAGCAGCATTGTCGGTGGTGAACGCAGTTGCTTATAATATGATTGCAAAAGCCATTTATGTAAAGTATAAAGAGTGTTGGTCCTATTGTTTCTATCATCTTTTCAATATAATATATACCTCCCAGAAGACCAGGGTAATTATAAATGGAGAAATGACTAAACAGTTTCAAATAATGAAAGGTGTCCGACAGGGATGTCCACTGTCACCTCTACTTTTTATTTTAACTCTAGAAACACTACTGAACAAAATTAGAAACAATTCGAATATCAAGGGAACAAAAATTAGAAATGAAGAGTATAAATTACAGGTGTTTGCCGACGACCTCGTATTTGGATCCACTCGAGACAGGATTAACATTAATTAAAGAAATAGAAGAATACGGGGAGTTGGCAGGCCTGAAAATTAACAAACAAAAAACTAAATTATTGTGTAAAAATATGATATTAAATCAAAAGAAAAATTTGGAAGAAAAATTGGAATTACAAAATGCAAAAAAAATCAAATATTTGGGGATTAATCTGACCAATAGATGTTCTTCAATCAAAGAAGACAACTACACCAAATTAATATCTCAAATAAAAATTGCTTTGGAAAAATGGGGGAAATTACAACTATCATTATTAGGTCGAATAGCGATTATCAAGATGAACACCTTACCAAAACTACTATACCTATTTCAAACAATCCCTATAAAATTAGATTATTTTTTTTACAGATTTGAATAAAAATATTTTGAAATTTATTTGGCTAGGTAAAAAACCAAGGATTAAACTAATTAATCTGCAGGATAACAGAAGCAGAGGTGGCTTTGGACTCCCTGATTGGTGATTATATTATATAGCAACTTCACTTGTCTGGATAAAGGAATGGATAAATTTGACAAACAGAAGGTTGCTGTTATTGGAGGGCCACGATATACAAAAGGGATGGCACTCATTTTTATGGAATACAGAAAACAAGCCACAACAACATTTTCATAAACATATAATCAGAGATGCACTGATAAAAATCTGGCAAGAAATTAAAAAAAAGCATTATTTGAAAATTCCTAATTGGCTGTCCACAATGGAAGCAATGTTGTATCCAAATTTGATTAATATAACCAAAATGGTTAAATATAAAGACATTCTGGATGGATTAGGGAGATTAAAAAGTAGGGAAGAGCTAGAAAAACAAGGAATAAAGATAGAATGGTGGCCTTACCTTCAAATTTTAATCATGATACAAAAAAGACATTGAAAAAATTGGCATTGACACAGTAACTCAACCATTAGATAAATTGCTAATAGGCCCAGAAGAAAAAATAGTATCTAAATTATATGACTATTTATTAGAATTTGACAGAGTAGAAGAAATAGTGAAAGGACCAATGATTGCATGGGCAAAGAATGTGGGAAATAATATACACCTGGCCGACTGGGAGCAAATTTTGAACAGAAATTACAAATCAATGAAATCAGTGGCATATAAAGAAAATTATTATAAAATGTTTTATAGGTGGCATTTGGCACCAGCACGATTGGCTAAAATATACCCAAATTTAAATTCGAACTGCTGGAAATGCAAAAAAGAGCAAGGCACCTTCTTTCATATGTGGTGGTTGTGTCCCAAAGCAAAAAAAATATTGGAGGAAAATACACCATTGGCTTGGAAGAACCCCACCACACCGATGGACAGTATGATAATTTAAAAAATATACGACTGTGCTGAAATGGATAAATTAACGATTGAACTCAGAGGACAAAAAAATTCAGAATACCATGACGTTTGGGAAAAATGGTATAATTGGACTAATAATAGAAAATTGAAGAGACGATGTGGGATGAGGACATAAGATTAGAAAATACGTTAAATCAATGTATAAAATATATAAATGTAGTAACGATGTATATAAATAGTGGTGGATCTGTCTATAAATATTGTGATATATTAAATTTGAAAACCAATAAAAATATTTTTAAAAAAAGAGTGTTGGTCCTAAATATCTTTATTTAATAAAGATATTAAATAAATATTTAATAAAGGTATTAAATAATACTATCTTCCCTATATTGAGACACATATACATGCACAAACAGGGTTAAATGGACATGGCTATTCTCAAGAAAATTACTTAGGCAATCTCACTAAAATCCAATGTGCCAGATTTTCTATATTCTGAGGGTTTCTGAATCACTTATGGCATTCACTGACAATAAATTGACTGTTTTACTTTGAGAATGAGCTGGGCATTGTTTTAATAAAACAAAACAAAAATATGTTTGGAATTTTTTCTTGTTATTATTTTGTTCTGTTTCTCAGTCAAATACCACTGGAAAAACTACAGGTTCCCCAAATCTGTAGCAAGGTTTAAGTTAGACAACTGTCAGGTGGAAAAAAAATCAGGTGAAGTTCTATAATTAAAGTAGTTTATTACTACTCATGCCTATGCACAGGAATTTACTCAACTAACTGTTAGACTTTTTGGCGCCAGATAAAGGTCAACAGAATTCATGAGGGGTTTGATATAGACCATTTGTGACTATGTAGAGATTCTAGCAGAGGTGAGTTCCTCCCAGTTCGGACCGGTTTGCCCGAACCGATAGCAACCTGCTGGTAATGTCACAATGACATCACGGATCCGGTTTGGTCAGTGCCGGTCCGTGGGCGCCGCCATCTTTTTTTTGTATTTTTTTTTTAATATTTATTTATTTATTTATTTGAATTTTTTTCTTCTTCTGCGCACGCCGAGTTTCTGGCACTGTGCATGCGTCGCCATATTGTTTTTAGCTTTTTTTTTTTTTAATTTTTTTTAATTTTTTTTTATTTTTTTTTTCTTTTCATGCTCGCTTTCGGTTTTTTTTTTTTTTTTTTTTTTTTTGGCGCCACCATCGCTTTTTTTTGAATTTTTTTTTTAGAATTTTTTTTTTTTTAATTCTTCTGCGCATGTGGCACTGCGCATGTTTCGCCATCTTGCTTGAATTTTTTTGAATTTTTTTGAATTTTTTTGCACTGTGCATGCGCGCACGCACGCCCACGAGGCGCGGCCATGCGGCGCGGGAGGAAGCGAACCGGCAGCGAAGTAAGTTAGAACCCACCCCTGGATTCTAGGATGATTCCTCTTTTGACTCCAGTCCCAATTCTGCCACTCTTTCTCCTCCAAAAGCCTAAACAACACTGTTCTGGCTGGAAATTAAAGAAACTGTGATCTCAACACATCTGGGGAACACTGAGGGTGGGGAAAAATAATAAGATGATGGTTGAAAGCTTTACATTTATGTCATTGGTTATTGACTCCTGATATGAACTATTTGGGGAATATTTACTGAATCTGAAATTATTCAGATGATCTCAGTGATCAGCTTTTATCAAAATTTGAGGATGAACATTGGGAAAATAAGTTCCTTTGACTGAAAAAGATCAACCTAGATAGAAGGATAATCTATCTACTTAACGAAGCAGTAGTTGTCTGCAACTAGTATTCATATGATGGCTATTTGATAAAGTAGAGACAATGGCTTTTCAATGAATAATTTACCAACAGTTACCACTTCCAGTATAATTAGGTAATTAATTATATTTTCTAATCTATTAAGCTTTGATTGCTTATCAGAGCATTCAAATGCAACATTTTCCTCTTGTCACTTCCAATTAATTTTGCACTTAAAAAGAGACAATGTGAGAGAAGGAAAAAAAGAAACAAGAAAGCTTAATAATCATGCATTCTTCTCTCCCATTGGGATGGTACATATATTTAAGGGTCTGTGTCATAATTGGAAAGCTGCTCAGAAAGGTGACTGGCTCCTTATGGTAGACTCAACAGAGGATGGACCCTGTGTGCTGGTGAAAGAGCATCTGCTTTCTGCAATCCCCAGCCTCTCCAGTTAAAACTAGGATGGGTTACTCAAAGTCATTGCATTCCATACAGGTCTGCCATTTGCTTCATCCTATCGATGTTCACGAAGTCCAAAATCATTAGCTTAGGAAAATCTAACAAATTTAGGCAGCATCCAGATGTTATTTGTGATTTAGGTTTCTAAGGCTGCCGAACTCTGGTGTTTCTGGGAGTCAGATACTGAAAATTAAAACAAGAAAACAAAGCCACTATTTATCAAATAAAATATAATGAAATGAGGGGCAGAAACAAACTCTATTGGCATAACCCAACAGAAGCAAAACCCAGGTCTTCAAGGCTATTGACTCTCCAGGGGGATACCAAACTAGAGACAGGATCTTCAACAAAGAAGATCCACTCCCTAGGTGCCATAAGAATATGACATTGATTAAAAGATGGGATGTAAAGTGAACCCTCTTTACTGAATGGGCAGAAACAGTGGGAGAAAGGCAGTTCTGAAGTAACCAGGGATATTGTGTGATATTCAATTTCCAGAATACCCCATCAAAACGGGGAGTGTTTAGATTTCTAGGATATGGACCACATATTTAGGGGGCACTAAAATTGAAGAAAGTAGGATGAAGGATGTATAGTTCAGGTAAATTCATAATGGAGTTTTGAAGATTCCCTATTCGGGGTTAATGTAATATGGAAAAGAAATAACCTTCAGGGGCAGAGGAAGAGCTGCAACCAAGACAACAGTGAGATAAAAAAAATTTATACCCAGAGCAGAAATGTAATTTGAGAAAGTGTTCCAAATTTGCCCTCCCTAGTTATCATGAGGA
>QLTV01002738.1:247042-257019 GCA_003457575.1 Thermophis baileyi | reverse complement strand
GGAGGGGGGGGGGGGGGGGGGGGGGGAGGGAGGGAGGAAGCATATTTGGACTTCCAAGAATCTGTTATTTTAACTCTATAATAAAAGTAGTTTTAGCCATCATAACTTCAGTTTCTAGTCTGGTCTACCTGGAAGAGCTGATATTTATTTTGTTAAGGCAGCAATTTTGACAGATCCTGAAACTCTTGTATGGGTTGAAAATTTGGATCATGTGCGTTGTATTACAATAAGAATTGAAGTAATTTCTTCCCATTTGGTAGCAGTAGTTGGGATCAGTATGTAGTGCTGATTTGGTGTGTTGAATGATTCCATGCATACATGGGTACATATATCTTCTAAATGCACCTTTCTGAATATTCATCAGATTAATTTTAGAATGTATTCTCTAGAAGTCAGCACATGTATTGACAGTATTATTTCAATAGCAGAGAAATTAGAGTAGTAATTAAAGTGGTGTGAGCTTAGCAAGGTGGAGTTACATCAGTTTAATGGCATACCTTGTCAAGATTTTACCTGCACTTTATGGAGGGAAAAATTCCCCAACATGGGTAGCTAAAATAACATTAATTCCATTAATAGCTAAAATATGGATTATGTATGAGACATTTGCGAAAAGATGGGGTCAGAGGGAGGTGGAGAAGAGTATTTACCTGATGTAAAATCAGGCATAATTACATTACAGGGATTTAAAAATAATTCCAAAAGACAGACAATGGGGGTTTAGTTACTCCTCTCTATATTTTATCTATTTTTTCAGATGATAAGTTAATCAGGAGAAAAAAGAAAAGGATTTCCCTCCATTATCTCAATACCGATTTGAATGACCAAATAATATAAAGGGATGATTTGCACCCCACCCTCCTCTACCTTAATTCTTATTTTAAAGATGAATGAAGATCAATTCTGTTTCTTTCAATTCTCTCTCTACCCCGAAATGTAGAATGTGTTGACATCCTTCAGTGCTATGGTAACCGCAGCTAGAAGAATATCTTGGGAAGACATCTCTTCTAGCAGTTGCTAAGGGATATTTTTTTTAAAAAAAAATCTAGCCTGCACTGACAAGGATCTCAATTTTTTGTATGGTTTCCTCCCAAAGACCATAATCAGTAAATTGCAAGAAACTCATCTTAGTTTATCTAACCTCTGGAGAATATACAGTGGTACTGCATCACCTCTACTAAGTTCCTAGAATCTTTGCCTTGTGCCTTTGATGTAAAAAGGTTATTCTGCCATTTCCTCTGGCCACACCAGTCATTCCTTTGATTGACAGCCAGCTTTTCTCCAGCTAACAGTGTCTATCCTGGTAGAATTACCGAGGAGATAGAGTGAGATTAGTTTTCCGTCAGGTCTGCTTTTCCTTGCTCCGATTCATTTTCTTATGTTTGCTCTCTCTAACGGCATTCTTTTATAAAATAAGATGTTAAAAGGAGAAAGGGAGCCAAAGACGGGCCTTGCTTAAGACCCGGTTTAACTCAACAAGCATTAATGGACAATATAATTTTTTATGTTATTAAAAACAAGAAAAACAAGTTATTTTGGTTCTTTCTTGGGTCCTTATTTTCATGTGTTCATCCAACTTTATATCTTGAACTTGAGGATTTGAGTTGTGGTTGGTTTTAAGTTTGTAATAAAATTTCCACATATTTTGCTAGAAACGTTTCCAAGAATTATACTGGGTGGCTGCAATTTTAATGTTAATTTGGGTTTTAATATTTTTAATAATGTTTATTTGGGTTAATTTTAATATGAATTGTTTTATGAGATTGTTCAGGGCTCTGAAATCAAAGAGGAAACTATTTTGGCATGCATTCCTATCAACCCATTGAGTCCTCCCCAAGGATCTGCGATAGGCAGATGCTGTTGTTTGATAGTGTTAAAGGTATTGTTGCCGAATGTATTATGGTTAAATGTTATTATTAAAGATGCTGTACAAATGCCTGTGCATTAATTTGGAGCTATATTGAATATTACTCAATGGACGATGCCAAATAGTTGGTTTTCAGATTACTAAGGTCCAATTCATTTATACAATCTGTTCCAGATCTGAAGCCTTCTGAATGTTTCTGTTACATTTCCAAATATCCAGGATGCATACTCATGGAACATGCAACCATATGTCTCTTTTTCTGCCTGTTGTACATTTCTGCAGTTGGGTCCACATATCGCACAAACCCATTCCTTGTTTCACCATGGTTTGGCAAGTAGAACACAATTAGCTACTTTGCTTATTAAACTAATTCATAGACCATGATTACAAACTGCAAAGGCTAAGTTCACATAAAATACTAACCAAAAGAGTTCATCATCATGCATGAAACTAATCTTATCTAAGCCATCATGTGCATTGTTTGAAGGCTTCCGCAGTCCTTTACATCTTTGTGTATTATTTGCAAAATATATTTACCACAGAGTAACATGATTTATAGCTGCTTTAGGAACTGCATAAAGGGAGGATATGTGGCCCATGAGCCATCACTTATGTAGGCATATTGCCATAAGGTAGCAATCCTCCGTACCTGAAGCCTGTTACTCTCCAGCAATTGTCTGTACAGATTTGTAAAAAAAAAATCTTAGTGATAGATTGCTAATATTTTCCCTATTTGGAATTGTATTTCTGCTCTAATTTCAATCCTTTTGTTGACAGAGTGAGAGAGAGAGAAAGAGAGGCAGAGACAGAGAGAGACAGGATAGAAATACACACGCACATACACACACACACACACACACACACACCTCTTAGAATAAAATACCTAAGATGTTAGTGAATAGCCTTATATTAAATTACAATGGAATGTCACCTCAGAAGATTGCCTGGATCCCTGCACGAAATACATCATTTTGAAAGTACTGCTGTCCAATGGCTAAACAGTCTAGATATCTGGCCATAGGTTTAGTCACTCCAGTAACTGCTCATACATAATTTACGGTAAGTCTAATTCATAATTTTATTTATCACTCATACTATGTGTTTTTAAAATAATTCACTGTTCTGGTGTTTTATACCTTGATACACATTTTATATGCTGTTTCTGTGAATTTTTATGTGCTAATGTATTCTGTCATGCCACATGAAATAATAATATTAATAAGTGAATAGCTACATACTGTTTGTTAGGAGCTAATACATAGAATTTTCTTCGTATGTATTGAGTGAAGTGAGACAGTGAGTTTAAAAACATGGTTTCCTTTAAAAAAAAATTCTAGGGTGCTTGTGCTTAGAGTATGATGCATGTAGATAGCATCACTACATAAATCAGATTACCTTTATTCCTTGTAAAGTCAATACCTGGTTGCAAAATTTACAGCTGCTGTAAAAATGTTTGAAATATAATGTGTTTGTGTGATCTGTATATCCAATTAAACCAACTGATTATCACAGCTTAGACAAATATATAGATGAGAACCTTTATCCGTATCAAATATTTTATATATAGTTTTGTATATGCAATCTATTTTAGGATACAATAAAATAAAATGAGAACTGCATGAAGAAATAATATTTTTGCAAAAACAGTTATTTTGTATAATAATAAAGAATCTCCATGCAGGTTTTTTTTAAAGTATAGTTTGATATAGAAATGAGATAATATTAGCCTAAGGCCAAAATAACCTTTAGGTGGGCAGTGAAATTGTATGGATAATTGTTGTGAATCAAGGAAAGATGACATTGTTCAACAATTTTGTAAGGGCATGATGATGATCATGATGATGATGATGATGATATGATGATATATTACATTTTTATACCACCTGATTCCCAGCAACTCTGTCAGATTTAGAGTCAGAGGAGAAGACCAACAATGAGCAGCCAGATGCAGAAGGGTGAACAGACCACAAGTGATCAGCTCAAGGAACAGGACTGCTGTCTGTATAACTGTATAACTGCACCTCTATAACTGTCTGGTTTGGTTCTGCAACCCGACAAGGCAAACACAGACTTCAGAGGATAATTAGAACTGCAGAAAAAACAATTGCTACCAACCTGCCTTCCATTGAGGACCTGTATACTGCACGAGTCGAAAAGAGGGCTGTGAAAATATTTACAGACCCCTCACATGCTGGACATAAATTGTTTCAACTCCTACCCTCAAAATGATGCTATAGAGCACTGCACCCCAGAACAACTAGAGACAAGGACAGTTTTTCCCCCGAATGCCATCACTCTGCTAAACAACTAATTCCTACAACACCATCAAACTATTTACTAAAACTGTATTACTATTAATCTTCTCATCGTTCCCATCTCCTCTTATGTCTGTATGACTGTAACTTGTTGCTTGTATCCTTACCATTTATACTGATTGTTTCCTAGTATGATTTGATTGCTTATTTGTACCCTATGACTATCATTAAGTGTTGTACATTATGATTATTGATGAATGTATCTTTTTTTATGTACACTGAGGGCATATGACCAAAGACAAATTCCTTGTGTGTCCAATCACACTTGGCCAATAAAGAATTCTAATCTAATCTAATCTATAGGCAGAGGAGGTAAGGCTGGCCAGCAACCAGCAGAGACAGTTGCCATCACTTTCCAAAGATGAAAGTGCTGAATTATTGCCTCCTCCCAACTCAAGAATTTGGTGCATGTAATGGGCTGTGCACCTGTAGGAGCAGAGGGAGAGACTTTTGGCAACATAGAGCAGGGGTGTCAAACTGGCAGCCCATGGGTTGTGTCACGCACAAGACACGCCCACCCCAGCTCTGCAAAGGGGAAAAACATTGTGAAACGTCACGTGATGGAAATGTGACGTGGCAAGTTTGACACCCATGACATAGCCGAGGTGGCGCAGTGGTTAGAGTGCAGCACTGAAGGCTACTTCAGCTGACTGCTAGCTGCAGTTCGGCGGTTCAAATCTCACTGGCTCAAGGTTGACTCAGCCTTCCATCCTTCTGAGGTGGGTAAAATGAGGACCCAGATTGTTGGGGGCAATATGCTGACTCTGTGAACCATTAGAGAGGGCTGTAAAGCACTATGAAGCGGTATATAAGTCTAAGTGCTATTGCTATAGACCTTTCCCGGAAAGAGGCTCAGATAAGGAGGATAAAGAAATTGCACAGTCCTGAACTGGATGTGGGAGGAGGAAAGAGGTTCAGGGTAACCACAACTTAGAATCTCATGATATATCTAGTAGATTAGAAGGTTGTAGCTCCAGTCTGGCAAGATTCTGTCCATCAAGGTGCAAGGAAATAAATGTTGTCTCACCTCTGAGTTGGAGCCTGACAATGGGCTACAAGGAGAATAGAGCAAAGGCACTCTTTGAGACTGATTGCTCTAAACTCTCATTTAGAGTTTTGCTCCTCTAAGGAGCTTCTGTTAAAATAGAGCAGCAAACTCAAGTCCCTCTGTTGACAACAACCTCCCATTAACTCCCACTTCATGCACCTTGACTTGAACCTCACAATCCTGACTTTGAAACTAGATCGGCTGATGAACCTTCTACAAGCTATGGCCTTCAGATTTTACCTGACTACTCTTCTTCTCACCTCTATGATTTCAAAACTCTGTAAGCCAAACTTGCTGAACTTTGGGGGAAGTAACCTGCAAATTTGTGTGTTTGCAAACCTCATTTAGTAAAGTGCACAAACTACTTCTTTGTGTATGTGTGTGTGTGCTTGGCCTGGGACAGGACACTCTTAAAAGAAAAAAAAGGAGAAAATAAAAAAGAGCAAAGATGGCAGAGAAAAAGAAGACAATAGTCAGGTGCAAAGAATCAGGACTACACATTTATCTGTAGTTATGCTGATTTATTGCTCATGCCCATAAGAATCTAGTCAACTAACAGTCAGCACTAAATTGGCACTAGATAAGAGTCAACGGAATTCAAGAGGAATTGGACTTAGACCATTTGTGGGAATGTAACCAGTCTAGGCTGATTCCTCTCTTGACTCCCCCCTCAGCCTCTGCCTGTCTTTCTCCTACAACAAAAGAACTTCAATCATTCTTGCCAAAGGCCTAGATAAAGACCCAATGAAGGTGTGTCATGTTATACACTGAGTGAAGATTTTCCGGACCCTTTAAAACACCAGTAGGATTTCCCTTTAGTAGAAACATTAGCACTGTCATACAAAAGGACCCATTGGAAGAGTACCCTAATTATATCTTCCAAAATATTTTAAGGAAAGCATGGGAAACTCAGGATAGGGTAGAGTACAATGAAACTGTTGGACATCAAAAGAGACTCTGATCACCTGGCAACTAAATAAGTGCAAGAATACTATATAATACTTTGCTCATGAGAAAATGGTTTTCCTTTGGGCAGAAGAAAGCTGAAATTTTTCTTTCACTAGATTAAATGGGGATTTGTAGGGGGAAAAATGAAGAGAGGGGTGTTTCTTTGATCCCCTGTTGTTCTCACTAGAAGAAAAAAAACAAAGTTATGAATGAACATACAGTATGTGGAACTGAGATGTCAGACCAATATGTCCATCTTTCCCCCCAGTAAACAAGGCTCATATACAATGTAGTTGTCAGTGGTACAGAGGGGTTCCAGAATTCAATCTTTCTTCCACAAACTAATTTCCCAGCAGAGAGATATCCTGGATATTAAACTTGATTGCATTTGATTTCCACAACAGTTCCCTCAAATTTTCTCTCTCTGCACTCAGATACTTTCAAGCCAATTTGAATTCCTCCAGGGAATTGAACTTGCTTGCAAATGTTTCTTGGAAATATAATATATAACAATGCTCAGAGCAATATATCAATGCAAGAATGAAAAAAAGGACAATGATGGATTACGACTGGATTCTTGCTCAGACTCTTGAAAGCAGAAGTACATAATATGATGCACCAAAGCTGTTGAGATGCCCCAGAAAATTTTCCAAAATGATGCAAAATCTTAATTTTTAATATGACAGATGGGGAAAATAATTAAATACACGACTGGAGAATAGCCATATTTAATAGTTTTACTTTTAAATAATGTAAATGATCACTCCCAGAGTGAGCCCATTTTTCAGAAACCAGCATTCCAATACGCTAATGCACATACCTTTGTTTATAACTGGAGTGGTTCAAATTGGATTAGAAGGTAGCATGTTTAATGCAAATTAGATTCTTTGATAAACAAGAGTTTTCATTATACTTGTCTCTGCTCTTAAATCCTCACATTTGTACATTTCCTTTAGGAAATGTAAACACCTTTCTACTTGGGAAGAGCTTGTGAATCTGAACTCTAATCCCCACCAAATCAGATCACATTTATTTAACCTCTCTGACAGTAAACACAGTCAAGGTATACAAAAGAGCTGAGGATATAATGTTAATTTGAATCTCCTATTATGCCACCTTTCACCATATCGTCTATCAATGTATTTTTCCTTCAATTGTCCTTTGTCAGTTGAAGTCAGAAAGTATGGGGCAAGGGGAACAGCCAAAATAATGAAAGCCTTGGGAGCATATGATGTACCATCAAAGTTTGGGACCTGAAACAATAGCTCCTGTTGCCCTCTTACAAAAAACAAAACAAAACAACAACAACAGCAGCAACAGCAACAATCCAGGTGGATGTGTGTACTTATACATACATTATAGTCTAGCTAAGTTTATAATGATATAATCTATCTGCAATATATGGGAAATGTATACATCAAGTAAGGAATAATCCAGCAGCCTTGCAAATTATCTAAATTGGACTAAGTTGAACAACCTCTTTCTATGTATCATTTACCTACCAACTGGCAGTGGAGCTATAGAATAATAAAGCTGATTTCAGAAGATGAGTGACAAGAGACGGCTCAGTTGTCACAGCTCATAACAGCAGTGACAAAAAGAACATCTCATGTGAATTAAATATTCACATTATTGCAATGGAAAATTAACTTGATAGGTAAAGTGACTAAATTCCATCTCAAACATTGTTTTAGCAGTGGGAAGATGCAAGAAATCTATACATTGGTTTGCAAACGAATGACTTCCAATAGGACAAGGATGAGGTGTTGGCAAAGAAATTAATTTTATTGAGAAAAGCAAGGTCTTTCCCCTTGCTGTATGTTTGATTGTGATTTTTTTTTTTCGTGGAAGGTTTTAGTTGTGACTGTTAAGGACTCCAGGGTTCATCTCCGAAGAAACAATTTGAAGGAATTATATGTTGCATATTCAATTCTTCAGTATTAGCATGGCATGGTGCCAATCTCTGTATCTCTCCAAGAGGCCCAAGTATTGCTGCCACTTAAAGGGAAAAAGATTGTGCCTATGTGAAAGATTTGAGCCTCCTAAGGGGAAAGCTATTTTATTAGAAAGACTGGGGGCCGGTTGAATTAGAAAATGCCCAAATGGGATAATCTTTCTTGCAAGGTGGGAATAGTCAACAGCATTTTACATTGTTTGTGACAACAAGCCATTTTCTTTGTACTCATAGTTTCTTGACAATATGGAAAATCTCTCTATTGTTTTCTCAGAAACATGGACTTGCAAATACTTTTAAGGATTATAGATTTCTGTGAAAAACCCAGCATGGTCTTCCTGTGGGGTGGGAACACAGTGGAGAATTAGATTCAATTCCCCGCTAAGCCATGAAGCTCAAAAGATTATGATGATTCACTCGTTATCTCAAAATTTCACCTACTTTAAAGGGATAAAAATGGTCAGGACCAATCATTTATGTCATGTCTAAGTTCTTTCCAAGGTACAAATTGGATAAAAATAATAATCAACGAACAAGCTAGCATTGTATGAAAACTGTAATAGGAACCTGACTTATATCACACATAGTTTTCGAACTTCCTTGTAGCTATATCTTTCATTGGGAATAGTCCATGTATGGGAGATTATGACTCTTGATACCAATTAATTAGTTAATAGGGATGAGAAAAGGAGTGGAATTGCATTTTAATGAAATATTTCAATGAGGTACAGTGCTGAAACAGATTGACCCATCTCAGTTGGAAAGGCAACCTCAATAGACAAGGTAACAGCAGCAGCATGTCAAATCAGGAGTCAAGATGGTTCAAATGAATACAGGCTAGCATTGAATGCTAACACTATGAGAATCTGAACTACTAACAATTAAGGCAAATTTGTGGTAGATAAGGTTCAATTGAATTCAAGGTGAACTGGACTTAGATCTCTTGTGGGCACGAAGTGACTCAAGACCAATGACACGCTTGACCTCTTCCTTGGGCTCAGCCTGGTCATCTCCTACATAGCATGAGTTATATCCATATATATCCTACTTGAGTTAGTCACAATGAGGCAGAACAAGTGCCCATTTTCAGTGTAAGGAAAGAAATGTGTAACTTTTCTATTTTTTTGGGGAAAAGCAATTTTAATTCTGAAAAAAAAATGACTCAATATGTTTCTTTTTTTCCCCTCTGTATCATAAATTTTATCATATTTTGTAGTGTTCGACAATCATTATTTCCCCCCAAGATAATGGGAATAATGGGTCTTGCAGAGAGATAGGCAGCAAGCAAATGTAATACATAAATATGTAAGCAAATAAGTAAGTAATTAAATAAATAAATACATACATACATAAACAAACAAATAAAGTAGATTTAGAAATTTATTTGACATTTGATTAATAGGGGATATGTAATCAATAGAAAGTTAACACTACTTAAAGTTACACCAAGGAACCTCAGCCTCGGGCAATGAATCATATACGTATATCCCAATAGCCTGAACTTCATAAGTTTGAATTTTACAGGTTAACACAATCTCATCCAGACACACTCACTCTAGTGTGATACCTTCCAGACTACTCTGTCCATCAAGAACTCCTCTTTGATGGTATTACAAATCACAGGTATTCAACAGAACCAAATAGAATGTTCTATTCTTGGGTAGATCCTGGTGGAGATGGTGACTAAGGCAATTTCCAATTCAAATTCAGGCCTGAAGTCAGTCTGAAATATATTTGCGCCATAGTGGCACAGTGGTTAGACTGCAATATTGCAGGCTGACTCTGCTCACAGCCAGAAGTTCAATCCTGACCGGCTCAAGGTTGACTCAGCCTTCCATCTTTCCG
>QLTV01002738.1:193894-238198 GCA_003457575.1 Thermophis baileyi | reverse complement strand
CGGGTCGGGGCGAAAGGCGCTGGCGGGTGGAAAGTGGACATAGCGGCAGAAGGAGGCAGGAAGATGTCTGCCTGGCTGGTTGAAAGTGCTGAAGAAGCTAGTCACAGTTCTCATGGCCCAAAGCCCTCGTCGCTACTGTTGGATAGTGGGTAGAGATGACAGGAGACAGACTTCCAAAGCAGCTCTTTATTTCAGCTCTTGTATCAGCAACCAGCAAAGAGCAGTCTGACAGCTTGCCCTTTTATAGGGAGCTGTCAGACAGACCAGCCAATAGCGTTTGAGCTTTTTCCCGCTCAAACGCTGGACCTGGTTGGAACCATGCAACACAGTTGAAACAGTTAGAACATAACATACTCATTTCCTGTAATTGTTCTTCATATGCTTTAGCCTCTAGCCCCCTAATCATTCTTGTTGCTCTTCTCTGCACTCTTTTCAGAATCTTAACATGTTTTACAATATTGTGGTGACCAGAACTGGAGGCAGTATTCCAAGTGTGGTCTTACTAAGGCTTTGTAAAGTGGTACCAGAACTTCACATGATCTTTCCACCGAAGGAGAATTCTTCTTCCATTTTTTCCTCTGTGATTCTGATCAGGTATACCAAACTGTCTAATTTTAATGATGAGCTGTGTAGATATTACAGTTTAACAGGATGAATTTTGTTGCTAAGGTAATAACCAAGCCACCTCCAGAAGTGAGAAGTCAAATCACTAAGAGATGGATGTAGTTGTAAGGGGATGATTTTACAAGAATATTAATTTGTGACCTTTATTGTAGGTGAAAACCACTAACTACTTGCTTCCACTGATAGCATTCAGAATTTAGCTCAGACAGGTGGGGGATTATTCAAAACAGGTTTAAGAGACTGCAGAGGAAGATGTGGAGGAAGCTAAAGTCTCTGTAGTAGAAACAAGGTTTAATTTGCCAGCACTGAATTTCTTTCTTAAAGTTTACTGAACATTTACATATCTCTAATTCATAAATTCATATGCTAGAGATGTTGTTGGAATACAGCAGATGTTAGTGCATATAATAAGCCTGCAAAGTTAGAAAATATTGTTGAACAAATGTAATGATGATTACAGAAGAGAAAATAACAGGGTATGGAGTACCTCTAAACCTGCTGGACTTATTGTCAGATAGGTCATAAAATGGCAGTCAGAAAGAATGAAAGGATGATTGCAAGCCTGTCAATTCGATATTAATATGGAAAAATGGGAGAAGGACTCTCCTTAGATGGAAAGAAATATAGCACCTTGAATAAACATTAGTGCACAAGATTTGCATTTGCTTAGAAGAAATACAGATGATAATTCTTTGGAAGTGAATGGAAGAATGAATCAATAGAAGAACCAGACGAATTTCTAAAATATTTTCTAAGGCCATGAGAAAGGATGTTCAGATAAGCCTCTCCCTACATCCTCTATACTCCAACCATGCTTTTCTGCACTTTATTTATATCTTCAGATTTTTTTTTTTTTTAAAAAAATACCAACTCACTGTTTCTAAATCAGGTTAAGTCTGTAGCACTGCTTCATATTTCAAATGGCAGAAAATTGCACATCTGATTTTCAATCCTCAGAGTCAAAGAGAACTTCTGCAAGAATTCTGGTTTTAATTTTTAATTCAGGTCTTTGACTGTAATGAAAGATTGATTGAACATTATATGTAGGAGGATGAGTGACAGAGCCTTGGGGCAGAGTCAAAAGAGGAATCAGTCTAGAGTCTCCACATAGCCACAAACAAAGTCCATTCCATTGACCCTTATCTAAGATTCTGCTAAGCATTAGTTGAGTAGATTCCTGTACATAGGCATGAGCAATAAATTGGTTTAATTGGAACTTCACATGTAGTCCCGATCTTTCACGTCCGTGAAGATATATGGTGTCCTGGGGGGTCCTCTGTCCTTGGGGAGTCAAGTTCCCCATCCATTCTCCAGTGCAACAGATACGAAACGATGCAGATGGTCTTGAATTGGGCTACCAGATCTGAGCTTCAAAAATCTGCATGACCACTAGACAGAAACAAAGAGACATAGAGAACTCTTTTTTGCCAACCGTACTCATGCAGATTTTTGCAGTTTACATCTGATAGTCCTAGGAATATCTGAAAGCTACCTTGACTTGATTTAGAGTGGTAGGGAACATTATTGATGTATGATTCAAAGTTAGATTGTCAAAAGAGTTCATGAAAAATATCCAGAAGCCATGGGAAAGGGGGGTCCCATATTTATTCATTTGCCAATCTAAGTACATATCTTGTTATAATTAATTAAGCTGTATTCCTTTTGCATTATGACCGCAATGGGGAAGGAAAGCAAACACACCCTTTTTCCCCCTCAGCCTGCAAATAAATGGTTTTGAACAACTCACTGCCGTGTCAGCTAATTTTACATGAAGCTTTGACAATCATTATCAGAGGGAAAAAAATGTATGTCACTCTGTGTGTGTTTTGCAATGGGGAAAGGGAAGATATTTTACCAAAGAATAATTACAACTTGTGTCAAATCAGCACAAGTATTTCAATTTCTGGGCAATATAATTAGATGTGGGTTGTTTCAATCACAACATGTCATGGAAAACAAATTCACGAGATAGTTTTCATGCATACAAGTCAACATGACATGTTATAATTAGAAAAGCACAGCGTACCAAACTACCTCTGAACATGCAAGACACCAACAGAAATATTTTGTGCATCGATTTAGCATGCATGTTCAAAGTTTTGATTTACTATCACCTGCGGCATAGATTAGCAATTTTCTTGGGACTGGGACATTCTCCCCATTGATTTTCCTCTATTCTCTGGATATGATCAGGCTACAAAGGCAGAATTCCAAAAGGTAAGGACATTGAATATCAATCTCAAGTCAGCACCCTTTGTCAAAGCAGCAGGACATTGATAGTATAGGGCAGGGGTCTCCAACCTTGGCAACTTTAAGACTTGTGGACTTCAACTCCCAGAATTCCTCAGCCAGAAAAGCTGGCTGAGGAACTCTGGGAGTTGAAGTCCACAAGTCTTAAAGTTGCCAAGGTTGGAGACCCCTGGTATAGGGCACATGGATGCCTACAATGTACCTACAATATCTATCAGAATGGTATATAAAGCCCATTTTCTCATAAAGTTTTACAGCAATAGCATTTAGACTTATATACCGCTTCATAGTGCTTAACAGCTCTCTCTAAACAGTTTACAGAGTCAGCCTATACCCCCCCCCCGCAATCTGGATCCTCATTTTACTGACTTCAGAAGGATGGAAGGCTGAGTCAACCTTGAGCCAGTCAGGATCAAACTCCTGGCAGTGAGCAGAGTCAGTCTGCAATACTGCACTCTAATAACAGCACCACCACAGCTCATAGCAGAGAGGTATCGATGTGCCATTATGACATGTCCCTTTAGAGGGTTTTATATGATTTCAACCACCCATTGGGCACATTTCTTTATTTTTAGAGAATGTACTGTATTTTTTGCAGTCCGGACCATAAGACGCACCTATCTTTTGTGGAGGGGGAAAAAAAATCTGCCTCTGCCTCCCAGCATCCATCGGTATTCATCTGGCTAGCATCCTTGCAGCAAACAGCAAACAGCCTGGTCAGCTTCAGCATGTTATCACAGCCTGGTTTAGCATGAGCAGCTGATTGGCGGTTGGACTGGCCTCCTGGAATACCGCCGATCAGCTGTTCCAGGCTGCGGGGATCGCCACCGCCTATCGCCGTTTCCGCGCGTCCCATTTTTGGTCTCTGCGTGTCCCGTTTTTGGCCCGTTCCTATCACTGCCGATCACCACCGATTGCTGCCAATTGCGACGGCGGTGATCGGCGGTGGTGGCGATAGGTGGCGATAGGCGGCGGCGGTGATCCCTGCTGCCTGGAATGGGCCAAAAACAGGATGCGCAGAGGCTGAAAATGGGGTGCAGGGAGGCCGAAAATGGCCGAAGGGTGGGGGCTGGTGGGTGGGCGGGGCTTCGACAACATTCGCTCTATAAGACGCACAGATATTTCCACCCACTTTTTTTGGGGGGGGAGTGCGTCTTATAGACCAAAAAATACAGTATAATATATGTGGTTTTGGTTAGAACTAGGAGGCAGAATAACAGAGAAGTCCATTACTGTCTCATTTAGAACATATCAGAAATTGGTAGCCAGATGATATTCTGTAGGGTTCAAACACTCTAGTAAGAAGTGAGCTAGCAGACCTTTGCACTCTAGATGATCAATAAAGTTTATTAGTTTTAGGAGAGATTCAGGTCTGGAGCTCAGAGGTTGTAGGAAGGGATATATAGAATCAGGATGGTAGAGACTTATTAAGTAGTTATTAAGCTGCTGACCTAGAAACCAGGAGACTGTGAGTTCTAGTCCTGCCTTAGTCATGAAATTCAACTGGGTGACTTTGATCCAGTCTCTCTCAGCCCAATTCATCTCACAGGGTTGTTGTTGTGGAGAAAATAGGAGGAGGAAGGAGTATTAGATATGTTTACTGCCTTGAGTTATTTATAAAATAAATGGCATATCCACCTTCCCTTAAGTTCCCAAAGCAGAAAGATGTGTCTGTTGCAGGGGTGGGTTCTAACTTACCTCACTGCCGGTTCGCTTCCTCCTGCGCCGTGTGGCCGCACCTCGTGGGCGCGCGTGCACTTCGCACGCACGCGCATGCGCAGTGCAAAAAAATAAAAAAAATTCTAAAAAAAAATTTAAAAAGCCGAAAACAAGATAGCGATGCATGCGCAGAACTCGGCTTCTGCATATGCGCAGAAGAAGAAAAAAATTTTTAAAAAAATTTAAAATTTTTTTTTTTTAAAAAAGATGGTGGCACCCACGGACTGGCACCGACCGAACCGGATCCGTGATGTCATCGTGATGTCACCAGTGGGTCGCTACCAGTTCAGGTTAACTGGTCCGAACTGGGAGGAACCCACCTCTGGTCTGTTGGAACCCATATAGTATGAAACCAGTCACAGAGTAACTGCCTCTTAAAAAGCTCACAAGGGAATTATTTGGGTCCAAGTCTAATGTCCCAAACTGTTCAAAATGTCATGTGCTACTTTTGAGATTACTTACAGGGCAGAAAGGGCAAAATTCCTTTAATACGTTGCACCTTCTCATATGATTCAGAACCCTCTGTGTTGTTTTACTATAATTTTGGGAATAATTTCTTATTACCCTTGTTATGCTATTTCCCTGGAAGGACAGAAATATTGTTATGCCAATTTGTTCCTTTCAGATTCCAACCATTTTAGTACTGCAGACTGTTATTGTGCAACGCTGGTGAAAATATGGCAACAACTCATACCAAAGTGATCTATCTTTACTTTGCATGTGTTTTATTATTTGGGGTAGAATCAACCTTTTATTGTAACAAAGACTTGCTGTATGATTCACTTGTTTGTTTGTTTGTTTGTTTGTTCGTTCATCCGTCTGTCTGTCTGTCTGTCTGTCTGTCCATCCAGCCATCCATCCATCCATCCATCCATCCATCCATCCATGTTATTTATGGGGGTGCAAATTGGGGGGTTGTTTTGGGGAAGGAATTAAAATCAGCACATTGGGAAAATTGTTTTGATATAGCTTTGAAGGTATAAAAAATCATTTTCCTAAGTTTAAAGCATTAACATTGCTTCAAAAACTCAGGCTAACATCTCCTCCCAGACTCTGGACTTAACATGCTATTAGTCGTCCACGCCAGTTCTGCCATTCAAAATCAAACAAACCCTCTCCACTGCGTGCCTGAAAAATCCAAAATCCAGGCAGGAAGCTTAAGAGAAAGGCAGCTGTATTCAGTTCCACCAGTTATTCCCTTGTCTCTACAAAGCCAGGACTATTTATTTTTCAAGTGATGGGTTGGCAGTCACAGGTCCATAGAGAATCCATCCAGGTATTTCCTTAAAAATGCATCAAAATCCCTTAGATATTTTGTTTTTGTTTTTCTCCAACTCACAAGATTTTGTGCAAAACCCAGAATTTTTTCCAGTTGAATTTGGAGAGGAGGCCAAGCCTGTTCATTGCCATGGTTGACACTGCTGATATCTTTTGCTCAGTTAGTTAATTACTTATTATAATATAAATTACAGCCAGTTGGATCTTCCAAGAGATTAATACATCAACCAGATGAGATAACCCCTCAGGATAGTATTTTTAAGATATATTTCTTGTGCTAACAAAAACAAAGAATAAAAATAAGTGGGTTACATTGTTTCTTATCTATTTCAGTTTCAGTCCTAAACCCAAACTACAACTGAAAAAAAAAAGAATGCCAAGCTTGCACAGACAATGCACCCACACAGACACATACATGGGTGTAATTCCCTAGCTCAGGGGTCTCCAACCTTGGCAACTTTAAGACTTGTGAACTTCAACTCCCAGAGTTCCTCAGCCAGCTTTGCTGGCTGAGGAATTCTGGGAGTTGAAGTCCACAAGTCTTAAAGTTGCCAAGGTTGGAGACCCCTGCCCTAGTTGACTGACCTCTCTGGTGAGATGGACAGATATAATCCTGGAAAAGAAGTCCTTCGGGTTATTTGGATCCATGCCATGAAGGACTTTAAATATTAAAACCAACACCTTGAATTGGACCCAGAAGCAAACTGACAACCAATGCAGTTTATGGAGCAGAGGTATAACATCTACTGCACTAGAGACACACATAACTCGCTGTACCACTGCTTTCTGTGCCAGCTAAAGCTTCCAGATTCTCTTCAAGGGCAGCTCCATGTAGGGCACATTACAGTAGTCCAATTGAGAGGTGATTAGAGCATGAGTAAGTGTGAGTAGACACAACTAACACACAACATGAAGCTATATAAAGGCCCCTTAGTCACAACTGCCATTTACTCTTTGGGTATGAAGCATGAGTCCAGGAGGACCCCCAGATTGTACACCAGGCCTGTCTGGGGCAGTGCAACCCCATCTAGCACCAAAATGGCATAATCCTAGAACTGACAGGCCCCCAAACCCTGAATCACTGAGTCTTGCCAGAGTTCAGTTGAAGCCTTTTGTTCCTTATCCAGACCCTCATATCCTCCAGGGACCAAACAAGACATTCATGGCATGATGACATCACTTAAAGCTAGGTGCACTTTTAATGTATTTTTATGATATATTGCAAAGTTTAGAAAAGGATAAAAACCAAAGAATACATGTTTTCCCATCTGGGTAGCAGTCCAGAGAAAAATGTGAATTAGGCTGAATTCCTTGAAAATGCAAACTACACAAAAATTACCTATGCTGCTAAAAGAAATCCCACTAATGGCTACATTCCTTGTTTATGTTACATGATTGCTGCATGTTCTTTTTCAATTTATTCAGCCTTCCTTTCACCCAATAAATATTTAACAGTGTCTGGTTCACAGTATTAAGAGGTTATCTCCAAGCTGTGTGCCTGATTACCAGTATTGGAATAACATTATCAGAAACCTTATTATAGCACTGGGGATCATGGATGGAAGGGTAACCTTTGTGATTACATGGTCCAGTCAATAGGATTTACCAGCTAGATTCACCAGCTTGATTTGAAAGGAAGGTTGCAGTTTCCTTTATCCTATAAATCATGTTAAGGATAACAATTTACATAAGAGGTATGATTATTTACAATGGAAATCTTCAATATCAACATGGACATGGAACACATTTTATGTTAGCCATAAACTTGATAGTGAAGGGAGACCTTCACACGTACTTCTGTACACATGCGAACTCCCCATGGAACACAATGCTATTCTCATGGAAATCAGTTTCTCAATATGATATTTTGGAGAGGAAAGATTTCTTATGGAAAATTGGTCATGTCTTTGTTGGCTTGAACAAGAACAATGATGCGTGTTATCTTTACATAGCAGCACACAAGGAGTTAACTGTCAGTTAAATCTAACAAGAGCCCGTTCTTCCCAGCTGCCTCCAGTCTTGAACATAAATGCCATAAATACTAAGAATGGAATTTATGATTTTCAGGTGTCTTGAGAGAAATGCTATCAACAACCAAGCGCCCTTAGATTTATATCATGCTATGATTTAATTATTTGGCAAGGAGCATTGTGTGTCATGTCAATGTATTTGTCCTTTTCTGTCAATGAAGCAAGCACCAATTTTGCTTGTTGGAAGAAGCCCCATAATGGACTGAGAAGAAATAAGACTGAAAAGCTGTGACTGTGATTATTGTAATTTTCAGTGTCATGATGAAATAATTATCCTTTTAAGCCTGCACGGACTCTGCAGAATGCGCTTGAATAATCACATACGTTTGGTTTTTCATATGTACTTATAAAGCTGTTACGCTAGTTTTGCCCCTGCAGCAGTTTTCTGTATCATGGACTGTGTCCTTCTAAACGTCACCAAGTGAGTCAGAAAACAAAAGGACAAAATAGGCAGAAATAACATGTTTTGTTTCACTACAAGGCTTTGGGCATGGTGCAGATTTGCTTTCAGGGAATGTGGCATGAGCTGCCCAGACACAATTTATTTTCAGCATGAACAGGAACTCTCCACCTCTAAATACCTTGGCAGAAAAAGTACATGTATGTATATATACATACCTACATTTAGAAAAATTGAAAACAGAGATATATTTAGGAGAAGTTAACTGTAACGTTCTCTACGCTGGGGAAAGTTGATATTATGGTTAATATATTGCATTGAGAGAAGAAAGATCCTACTTCCAAGTCATGTAACTCTTGGTTTGAATTTGAACCAGTTGTTCTATACGTTGCCTTGAGACCCCAGATAAATAATATTTTTTTTAAAAAAATAGGAATAAAAATAAAAAATACAGTGGAACCTCGGTACTCAGTGTTAATTCATTCTGGGAAGTGAGTACTTAAAAGGACCAGTCCCAAACAAACCATGTGACTTACCACATGACCCTTTGTTTCAGCCAAGAAAAACTTTCTGTCTGTCCCTTTTCCTATGCCAGCGACCTTCTCAGCATGGCCAACTTCCTGTCTGCCCTCTGTGGCTGTCTCCCTCCTTTTGCAGAAAACTTCCTTAGCATGGCAGACTTCCTATCTGTTCTCCACAGCCATCCCCCTCTTCCTATAGCACTGTGTCGAGTACTAAACAAAAGCCGAGTACTGGGACATTTCCATGTCAAAATGCATTGAGAACCAAACTCGATGAGTTTTGAAGCAGTCAAGTACCGAAGGTACCACTGTATGTATTTGTATGAAAGTATATATAGCCACAGGTGCAGACACCACTCACACATCAGAACCCATTTACAGATGAAAGTCCAGTTGAATTCAATGGACACCAGGGCTTGTTCTTAGGTACGTGGATGCAAAAGTTTGACATCTCCCAAGAATCTGAGTCTTCAGCATCATGTCTGAAAAACTTTTAAAACTTCATTACATCCACAAGAGCTAAAGAGGTCACCTTTTGTCTATAGAGAAGCAGACACTTCAATCTTGCAAAGGTTGTGGTCTTCAGCAGTTGCAACCATCTGTTCCTTTGTACTTCAAAATAAAGACATAAAGCTAGCAAAACTCATCCCAGTTGTTTAGGGTACCTGGGCTTGGAGATTTCTTTGAGCCGATTTCCAGCCTTCTTAATATTTCCTGGTGAGTTTTGCAAAGACCAAATTGTGTCTGAGGGCATCGGAATGAAGAGTTCAACTATGAAAACAGAAAGAATTGTTTTCTTTCCCTGACAAAAGTATCTAACAAAGATACTACTTTATTAACCTCTCTCACACTGGGTTTTCCTTACTCTCTGCATGAAGCTTCAAGCTTCCTTTAAAACATTTCCTTTGTCCTAGCTGTAGATTTAAAAGATTTTACAGATGTATGATTTTATCTTAAGAAACTACAGGGAAACATCGACTTCCTAGTATTTTAATCCCAAACTGTTACAATTGGCTGACAATTTAATATACCCGTTCTTTTTGCTCACTGTGGTCACAATCATATTGGTTTATGGAAGTTTCACTTCCTGGAGTGTTTAACGATGAATCAAGGAATGGGCTTTGGTAATAAATAACCTTAACTGGATACAAATGTAGCAATTTTCATAATGCAGTTGTAGAAAGAACATCCCATTCAATAAAACCATCTTTCTTGAGGGTATCCCAGATGCAGACTTTTTTTTTTTTACTACTTATGCTGAATTTTGCCATGAGAGTTATGGAATAATGTTCTCAGAGGAAACAAGGATGACTCCATCAATCAATGTAGAAGATACCCAGGTTGAACCCAAAGGGGAAGGGGGTCAAATGCATCACCAGTCTCAAGTCCCTTCACAGATCTAAGTCCAGCCCACCTTAAATTCCATTGACTCTTATCTACTGCCAATTTGCTTTGACCATTAGTAGTTCAGATTCTTGTAGAAAGCTTTAGCATACAATAAACTATATGTTCATTTGAACTCCCCGGACTCCTGATTTCCTGCACTTGACAATCAATCTATCCATCTCCCTTTACTTCTATTTTTTCTAGAAGACCTTTTCAATCAATAGAAGAGAATATTTGTAGCTCAGGGTTGAACTGTGGGGTCCTTGTTTTCTTGCAGTTGTTTCATTTCCCAATTTATTTATTTATTTTTTATTTTATTTATTTATTTATTTGTCAAACATGTACAAGATAGCAGGTATAGGTATAATCATAAACATAATCAAAGTGAATACAGATAGATGAAGACAATAGGACAGTAGGACAGGGACGGTAGGCACGCTGGTGCGCTTATGCACGCCCCTTACAGACCTCTTAGGAATGGGGTGAGGTCGACAGTAGACAGTCTAAGGTTAAAGTTTTTTGGGTTTGGGGAAGAAACCACAGAGTCAGGTAGTGAATTAGATGACATTATCAGTGCTAGAAGAGAGTGGGCTTTGCTCATTTCCCATCTTTTAATAACTTTTGTAATTCTTTGGAACTTTGGACTTGCAGATCTTTCCCAAGGGATAATTAACTATACTGCCATAATATATGTTCTGTTCCAAATAATACAACAATTGATAATTGAATAATATTCTGTCCATTCATTCTGTGTCCAAGTGCTTTTCTAGAACTCTTGGTATGGCACCAAGGCCATTGGGCACTCGTGGCACCATTTTGTCTTTCTTTTTCCACACTTCCTCAATCTCTATTTCATTCTTGTTAACCATCCTGTCTCCAGCTACTGCAATGTCAATTATTCAAATTTATTTCTTTGTAAAAAAATAGTCATATCTGGCTTATTAGTCATATTGGGATAAATGTTTATTGGTTTGTGTTTGGAAGTCTCAAAGCCTTTTGATCTCTCCATTTTCAATGACTTTTTTAAAAAATGTGTTGCTAGTAAATTATAATGACATGAGTAGTTACTAATATGATCATTATTATCATTATAATTAAGTTGAAGGTTGAAACTAAAGCCCTTTTGTGTATTCTTTGAACACGCCATGATTCATAGAGCTGTCTCTGTGAAGGAAATATGCATAAATTCGGAAATATAACTACAGGATTTAGGCAATTCTTATGAATGAACAAGAGTTGGAGCTTTAGTTTTCTAATTAATTGGTACCAAGAGTTATAGGAAATGCAATGGGATAGTTTGAGTAATGGCCATCAAAGAGTTGGCAAAGGTAGAAGGACCTTAGCATCATAAAAGCATTATTATCTCCAAGTTCACAGACAACATACCTCTGATTTCTATTTCCTAGGAAACAAGAGCAAAAAAAGAAAAAAGAAAAAAGAAAAGCAAAGGATTGCTGTCAAGCTTCTGTAGACTTTTCAAAGATACTGTGAAAAACCTAACTATATAAGCCTTTGTTTTATTCCAGTATGGTCCATTTTATGTTCTAATTCAGAGATTCTAAAAAATATTTTAGATCAACAGAGAACACACTGGAACACAGATCCCTTAATATGTATGGAGAGCCCCTCTAGAGCAGGGGTGGGGAATCATGGTCTTTTTATGACTTGTGGACTTCAATTCCTAGAATTCCCGAGCCAGACATGCTGGCTCAGGAATTCTGGGAGTTAAAATCCACAAGTCATAAAAGGGCCATAGTTCTCCACCCCTGCTCTAGATAATCGGGGCATCATTCACACATCTCACTCTAGAGCTGTGCAGAGTCTCTTTGCCAAAAGAGATGACCAACATCCTACCTGCAAATTCAGCCTTTTGAAAGCTTGCATATGGGGGTGGGAAGATGTGGACTCAACCTGTACTTTTCTGTACAAGTTTACCAATTTGTCATGCAGAGCCAAGTCCCAAAATCTAATGGACTGGCTCTCTTTCAGAAAGAGGCAGTCGTGAGCATTATTTTTGAGTCCCTCCTAACCTCATTGATTTTATTTCACTGTACCTATGTGAATGGGTATCTCTACCCATTCTCTAAGATGATAGTAACAACTCATAGATGATGTTTGGTAATTAGCAAAATAGTTTAATGAATTACAGATTTGGGCTCCCATTGCTACTGGCCATGCTAGCTGGAATACCTGGCCCAAGTGCAAAGACTGTAGGAGAAGAATAGGCTGAACTGGAAGGCAAGGTTAAATGTGTCATCTGTTTGGAGTCATTGAATTGCTGCAAAAGTTCACCCTCCCCCATGAATGCCATTGCCCCTTATCTAGCACCAACTTAGCATTGACCATTAGTTGACTAGATTCTTGTATAGATGTAGCATTAATAAACACTTTCTGTGCTTTGAACTCAAAGAATGCTCCTGGCTATTTGTAGCTGACAGAGACAAGACAGTGAAATCCAATCAAGTCCAATCCTTTATTTGCTCACACCTAATAGACAGAATCTTGCCAAATTAAAGCTATAACCTTCTAAGCTACTGGATATATCCTGAGAAATTCTAGGGTGTAATTACACTGAACCTCTTCCCTTCTTCTCCATCCTGCTCAGAACTGTGTGGACTTTGATTCGGGTCTCTTCCTGAGAAAGCTCTGAGCTGGAAAAACCCTCTCCCCTGCTGTTGCAGGTGCATATTCCATTATAATTCTTCAATAATATCTGCCAGGTGACTAGTTCCTCACCTTTATTTCACAGTGATTGAATTATATCTGCCTTGAATATGAAATTGCCTTGAACTGAAATGGAATCTTCCTTGAGTTTGTCTTTAGAAAAAAACACACACACACAGAGTCTCTCTAAAGTAGAAAAGCTAAAAGCAGCACTACTGTTAGAATGATCAAAATGAGGTTCACCCTCTTCATATTAGAAGAAAAATGACGTATGGGTGATTGACATGGAAGCGTGAAAATGGGATTGAAATATAAAGATAACCAAGGTTCCCTGTGTTCTACAGATAAAAAATGTCATTCCAAATTCAACAGAACATCATCCGATTTACAGGAGTCAGAAGGCAAATTCATTGTTGACACCTCTACAATATTACATGGCATCTATCAGAATCTTAACCCTTTGACTTACTGTAATTTGTAACACTTCTTCTTCCAGCCCTCAATAACTGAAAATTTCTAGGAATGTGCATTCTTCTTTCGGTGTCTCATTAGCATTGTGGCAGCGATCCTTCTAGACAAAGACATGGGAAGCTCACTAGCAGTAATAGAAAGCAACACTGGATTCAGTGGTGGGATTCAGCCAGTTCGCACCTATTTGGGAGAACCGGTTGTTAACTTTCTAAGCAGTTCAGAGAACCGGTTGTTGGAAGAAATCTTATTTTGTTTTTTTCCCACTTTACAGGGCTAATCCTGTAAGGAAGGCAGGAAGGAAACATTCTGGTGTTGTTTCTAGCCTAATGTTTATTGCCCTGCTTGCAGAAACTGCCTCTCTGGTTAACCCTTATTACATTGTAACAGCTAAGGCGAAGCGCCCATCGACGTGAGTGACGTTGAGTTGGCCACACGGTCTCATGACCACTGAGCCATGCCTACCCAGCTGGTCATTAGGGCAAAGAACCGGTTGTTAAATTATTTGAATCCCACCACTGACTGGATTCACCAAGATATTGAGGACCTGCTTGAGGAGAAGAAGTTTATTCTGCTCAGTTCTTCAGTGTTCAGGAACAACAGTTGAGAACAAAAATAGTATCACTAGAACCTTAGCAGTCCAAATCAAATAGCATTCAAAATAAAATATCTAACCAAGATATCTCTTTGTCACTTGGAAACTGCTGTCTCCTCAACTTTCTTCTCCAACGTCCCCAACCATTCTTTCTTCAGGGCAGCCTGTATGCATAACAGGCATTGAATATGCAGTCACCTTGTAAGGCTATATTATTATATTGTAAGGTTAGGGTTAGGGTTACATTACAGAATATTGCAAGTCTGAAAGTACATTTCTTCCCCATTGCCTTTATAGCCTAAGAAACTAGGGAGGGTCCCTTCTGAGATGTTTACCAAGCTGACATTCCTTCTGTGAGCTAAGCTGTCTGTCATCCAACTGTTCCCCTGTTTTTTTCACCTGTTTTCCAAGAACATTCCCACATTACAACACCTGATTTGTGATCTTCATTCCTTCCTTCCTTCCTTCCTTCCTTCCTTCCTTTCTTCCTTCCTACCTTCCTTCCTTCCTTCCTTCCTTCCTTCCTTCCCTCCCTCCCTCCCTCCCAACCTTCCTTCCCAAAAAAACCACAAACACTTTTTTGTGGCTGATTTCCCCTCCCGCGCCATTTTTTTTTGTAAGCGCCAAATTTCCAAAATTAGGTTCAGGTCACGACCAAATCGGGTTACGACCAATGTTATGGAACAAACTATGGTCGTGACCACAGGTTCTACTGTATTTGAAGGGGAATCATTCTATAAAATATTACTGGCACAGTGTAGGTAAAATACATTTTTCATTTCTTTGTTTACTTCATTGCAGCCTGCTATTTATTCAGCCTCTACAATGCTATAATACCAGTACCAATTCACAATTTTGTGGAGGAACAACGGTGGCCATCCCAAAACGTAAGATAAAATAATATCTTAATAATCCTGGAAAATATTTAGAGAAAATCCTCTGAAACGGCCATGTTTTTCTGGAGGAGAAATTAATTAGGTTTTAGAGAGGGCAGAGGTGAAATAAATTCTTTCTGGGAAGAAAGGTAGGAATAAAAAGTGAATAATACTGTGTTTTCAGGGGGAAATCATCTTAACACCCCCCCTTATTATATAAAGTTTGCAATACAGTCAGAATACAGAGTTTCTGTTTTCTTTCTCTTCAATTTTAATAGTTTTCTGCTTTTGTTGATAATGTTAAAAAAACCCACAGTGCAAAATTTAAGAAGAAGATAGAATCATCAAGCAGATATCATTATTTATTGTCTAAGTTTTAAACCAATCATTAATGCCGTTTCATTTCCTGAACATCTATGCTCCCCTGCCATTTTAAAAACATTCCACTGGGATTGATTTTGCTGCTTGGACTTTTTGTGGTTTGTTGAGCAGCGTTAAATGAAGCAAGAGTGTTATCTGCTGAAAGCAAAAGAAATGACCACATGATATTCACAAACAAACAATGCCATATATTCCTTTTGTGCTCCCTAAGCATGGTTGGTTGCTTGCTTGCAGATGTTTTATTATCCAACTAAGTAACATCATCAGTGCTATTGAGTGTGTGTTATTTATATGCAGTAGATTGGTGGGGGTATGATATTCTACTTGGTACTTCCTTGGTAGTCTTCCTGTATATAAACAGGGAGTTAAGAGGTAGCTAAGGATTTTGTGAGAGATTGTGCGAGAGATGAGCAAGCATTCACACCAAGATTCACATTAGACCAACAATCAAGAAGCAAACAATATCTCAAACAAGCTCACAATAAACAGCCCAATCAAGACCACTCCCTCCCATGCAAGCCACTAGCATATAAAATAAGAGCAAACCCTACTCCCTTACTAGTACTGATGATGTTACCTAGTTTGGTAATGAAATGTCTGCAAGAAATCAACCAAGCTCAGACTGTACCAAGGACCCCACAGAGTGAATTGTCTCTTCAGACGCCTGGATTTTCTGTGCTGCCATTCAATCCATGAGAAGTAACAAGGGAAAAACTCCATCCAGGAGGCTTCCCACTAGCAATTCTACGAACATTGCTAAGACAGACTTCTGCCTTTGAGAAATATTTGGAGAATCTACTTTCCTGGGAGCAATTCACAAAAAAATACCCAAATAACGAGCCCACAAATTTGAGGAGGACATTAACAAACAGACAGAGTATCAGAACCTTGGTACAAGCAGATGAAACTATTAATCTGCTCAAATGCTGCCTTGTAGCACAGAGCCTTAAGTATTAAGAATTGCAATAGCAATAGCACTTAGGCTTATATACCGCTTCACAGTGCTTTACAGCCTCTCTAAGCAGTTTACAGTCAGCATATTGCCCACAACAATCTGGGTCCTCATTTTACCGACCCTGGAAGGATGGAAGGCTGAGTCAACCTCGAGCCAGTGAGAATCGAACTGCTGGCAGTGAGCAGTGAATTAGTCTGCAATACTGCATTCTAACTACTGCACCACCACGGTTCTTATACCATACCTCTTATTCTTGGCTGCTGTTAAGCACCATCAGTTCTATGCCCCTTTCTCCCCCTTGGCAGCTCCTCAGGAATTGTGGGTGACAAATGCAATGTGCATCCACTCAAGGACAGTTACTGCATGAAGCACATATGTAATTAAAGCCAAGAATGAATTGTTATGAGCTTGAACTTCAGCTGCACATTAATTAATTGGAAACTCTTTCCCCCCCCGTAACTGCATGTAATGAAGTCACAGCATGTTCTAATGTATGACTGCCAGTTTTTAATGCTTTACGTTCATTAAAGGATGCAAATCTTTGACATATATTCATGATGACAGATTCGCTAGATTTATTTCAGCCTAAACAGCCACACTGGTCATTAAGGAAACAATTATTTGGGAGTGACATGTAAGAAAACTGTATTCAAGCATGGCATTTTTGCTCCTGCTGCTGTTTAAAGTAGAAAAACTCAACCAGGTGCCCTTCAGATGCTTCTGAGTTCAATTCCTCAATATTCTAATTCTGTTAATTGCAGCTAGTGGCACTTGTAGTCCAAAGCGTCTCAGAGAGCATTAGGTTTCTCATGAAAATGCAGTTAGCAGCAAGATTCAGAAGTTTTATCTTAGGAATAATAGTTCAATTGGAAAAATGCACTATTTAGGAATAGTGAAACTACTGTAGCAATAGCAACAGGATTTAGACCTATATACCACTTCATAGTGCTTAACAACACTTTCTAAGGCTAAGCAGTTTACAGAGTCAGCAAATTGCCTTCAGCAATCTGGGTCCTGATTTTACCTGCCTCGGAATGATGGAAGGCTGAGTCAACCTTGAGCCAGTCAGGATCGAACTCCTGACAGTGAGCAGAGTTAGCCTGCAATACTGCATTCTAACCACTATGCCCACATGGCTCATTGAGGCATTGGACAGAGTAACCCAATATTATTTGCTTTGGCTGGTAGCAGTTCTTCAAGATAACTGCTGGTAGCAGTTCTTCAAGATTTGGACTTCAGTAAGGCATTTGATAAAGTAGACCATAACCTACTACTAGATAAAGTAGAAAAATGTGGGTTAGATAGCATCACCACCAGATGGATTCGTAACTGGCTGACCAACCGCACTCAACGTGTAGTCCTCAATGGAACTGCATCTACATGGAGGGAAGTATGCAGTGGAGTACCCCAAGACTCTGTTTTAGGCCTAGTACATCTTCATCAATGACTTGGACGAGGGGATAGATGGGGAACTCATCAAATTTGCAGATGACACCAAGCTGGCAGGAATAGCCAACACTCCAGAAGTTAGTCTTAAGATACAGAAGGATCTTGACAGACCTGAACACTGGGCCTAACCAAATGAAATCCAATGGTGAAAAAAGTCAGGTTCTACATTTAGGCAAGAAAAACAAAATGCCCAGGTATAGTATATGTGGTCCCTCGCTCAATAGTAGTAACTGTGAGAGGGATCTTGGGGTACTAATGGATAATTATTTAAATATGAGCCGGTACTGTGCTGGAGTTGCCAAAAAAGCCAACACAGTTCTAGGCTGCATAAACAGAGGGATAGAATCAAGACCATGTGAAGTGTTAATACCACTTTATAATGCCTTGGTAAGGCCACACTTGATATATTGCAGTCAGTTTTGGTTGCCACGATGTAAAAAAGATGTTGAGACTCTAGAAAGAGTGCAGACAAGAGCAACAAATATGATTAGGGGACTGAAGGCTAAAACCAGGGGTGGGTTCCTCCCAGTTCAGACCGGTTCTCCCGAACCAGTAGCGGCCCGCTGGTGATGTCACAATGACGTCACCAAACCAGGTCGGTTGGTGCCAGTCCGTGGGGACCGCCATCTTTTTTTTGAATTTTTTTTTTTTTTGGAATTTTTTGGATTTTTTCCCCCTTCTGAGCATGCGCAGAAGCTGACTTTTTGCACTGTGCATGCGGTCACCATCTTTTTTTCGGCTTTTTTAAAAAAAAATCGGATTTTTTGTTACTGCGCATGTGCGTGCGTGCAAAGCACGCACATGCCCACGAGGTGCGCCCACGCGGTGCGGGAGGGAGCGAACGGGCAGCGAGGTAAGTTGGAACCCACCCCTGGCTAAAACATATGAAGAACGGTTGCAGGAACTGGGTATGTCTAGTTTAATGAAAAGAAGGACTAGGGGAGACATGATAGCAGTGTTCCAATATCTCAGGGGCTGCCACAAAGAAGAGGGAGTCAAACTATTCTCCAAAGCACCTGAGGGCAGGACAAGAAGCAATGGGTGGAAACTAATCAAGGAGAGAAGCAACTTAGAACTAAGGAGAAATTTCCTGAGAGTTAGAACAATTAATCAGTGGAACAACTTGCCTCCAGAAGTTGTGAATGCTCCAACACTGGAAGTTTTTAAGAAGATGTTGGATAACCATTTGTTTGAAGTGGTGTAGGATTTCCTGCCTAAGCAGGGGGTTGGACTAGAAGACCTCCAAGGTCCCTTCCAACGCTGTTATTCTATTCTATAAAAGACTAAAATTGGCCCATCACCTTGTCTACCTCCAACTATAGATGTTACAATGTTTCCTGCAGGATTTCCTGCAACATTTCAGGATCACTGAAATGCTAGCACATTTGGATTCTACAGACCATGTCTTATTTAGACATTCAAACATCCTACACTTGAAGGGAAAAGGAGAAATCATATTCCAGCCCAGTCTTCTCCTTCCTGTATTCTGACCAGAAAGATTCCACATGAAACTGATGACACATTTGTCTGCTCACAATCACAGTGCACTCTGCAAGAAGGATTAAAAAAAAAGTTTAAATTCATAAATGCACTATGTGCATTTTTTAAAAATTACAAAATGGTACAAAGATCGCCTGTTTTGTCCTCTTTGTTGTTTTTACAGTTTTTGGCCACTTAGAGGGACAATGACCCCAGTACAATTTTGAAATTTTGGCCAAAAATACTCTATCCTGAGCCTCAACAGCTGAAGGCAAGTAAAGCAACATGTTATCAGGACATTCAAACAGATGTAGTCAGTGTCTCACTTTAAGAGAACGGTAATGCTTCTGTCATTGGCAATAGATACTAGAAGCCATCTAATTTCCACCTAAAGTATGGACTGGCTATAGGTAGTCCTTAACTTACAAACATTTGTTTAGTGACCGTTCAAAGTTACAACAGCACTGAAAAAAGTGACTTATGACCATTTTTCACACTTACGATTTAGCATCCCCCCATGATCAAAATTTGGATGCTTGGCAACTGGCTCGTATTTATGATGGTTGCAGTAACCCAGGGTCATGTAATCACCTTTTGTGAGCTTCCGGCAAGCAAAGTCAATGGGAAAGCCAGAGTCACTTTACAAGCGTGTTGCTTAAAGTCGTAAAATGGGGCAAAACTCACATAAGTGTTTTATTTAGCAACATAAATTTTGGGCTCAATTGTGATCGTAACTCGAGTACTATAATGCTTATTCCATAAATGTATTTATGTTTTACACACACACACACACACACACACACACACACACACACACATTTTAGGCTGCCAACTGTCTCAAAGGTGCTTTGTTCCATCTCCTCCCACTTATGACTGCATGACTGTAACTTTGTTGCTTGTATCCTTACGATTTATATTGATTGTTTCCCAGTATGATTTGATTGCTTATTTGTACCCTATGACTATCATTAAGTGTTGTACCTTATGATTCTTGACGAATGTATCTTTTCTTTTATGTACACTGAGAGCATATGCACCAAGACAAATTCCTTGTGTGTTCAATTACACTTGGCCAATAAAAAAAAATCTATTCTATTCTCTTAACAATAGAAGTTTTGGGTCAACTCTGGTCATAAGTCTAGGACTACCCGTATTTGTATAGCATGAATTTGTCAACTATTCTTTAAAGAGAGGGAAGCTGAGAGCTGTCTCCCCGACCCCTGTAAAAAAAAAATACCATGGAAGTGACAATAAGTGATGAGTAGCACATCTCTGAGGATTATTGCACAGGAGGAAATAACTCAAAGCAACCAGGTTCTTCCCCTGGATACATGACAAAACCATATTTCTTCTTCCACAATGGGAAATGTCATTTTCTTTCGCAATGGGAAATGTTACAGGCAGCTATGTATAATGTAGGGGTGATGAATTGCTGCCTGTGTGTGGCTCATATGTATACCTTTTGCAGCTGCTGTATTTCAACGTTTCAGCCCTTTGAGGAGATTTGAATTTATATTTATTTATTTATTTATTTATTTATTTATTTATTTATTTATTTATTTGTTTGTTTGTTTGTTTGTTTGCTTGTTTGTTTGTTTGTCACATTTGTATAGCCACCCATATGAATGTGACAAATTCAACTCCGGAAAGCATATTCAAATTAGTATGAATGTTATTAATATTAAAAATGTAAGGCACAACAATAAAACAGAATTAAAAAAGAGATTAGGTAAAGAACCATCTCAGTATTTCACTACTTTCCTGGTGTCCCCTGATTAGACAACCTTGATTAGACAACCTTGAGGGACATCTGGAAAATTAAAAGGGATGAAACCAGCCTCACTTTGAGGAGAAGGAATTTTTTGGGGGGAGTGTTCTCTAGAGTGGCGGCCCCAGGAGAAAAGGTCTGTTGCCAAAGACCCTCCAAATGAAGCACCCAGAAGATGGGACCTACAGTATACCCTCGTTGCTGGATCTGACAGGAGAGTGGTCCCTCAAATAACTGGTCCGACTCTATGTAGAGTTTTAAAAGTCAAAAACAGCACCTTGAATTGGACCTGGAAATAGACTGGTAACCAATGCCCATGATAGGAGCTTTGGTGGCAGAGTGGTTAGAATGCAGTATTGCAGGCTAATTCTACCGACTGCCAGTAATTCGATTCTCACTGGCTCAAGGTTGACTCAGCCTTCCATCCTTCTGAGATCAGTAAAATGAGGACCCAGATTGTTGGGGGCAATATGCTGACTCTGTAAACCACTTAGAGAGGGGCTGGAAAGCCCTGTGAAGTGGTATATAAGTCTAAGTGTTATTACTAAGTGCTGTGATGATGCATTCTGCACCAGATGAAGCTTCTGCATACTCTTCAAGGGAAGCCCCATGTAGTTGGCATTGCAGTAGTCCAATTGGGAGATGAAAAAGGCATGAGTGACCATGAGTACAGCTCCTCAATCTGAGAATGGGTACAACTAATACACAATACAAGGTTGAACAAAGGCCCTCCTAGCCACAGATGCCACCTGCTCCTCAAGCAGGAGTCATAAGTCTAGGAGACTCCCTGACTGCACACAAGGTCTGTTTGGGGCAGTTCAACCTCATCCAGAACCAAAGATGGTATAGTCTTATAGTCTTAGAAACCAACAGGTCCCAAACTCCAAAGCGACTCAGTCTCGCCAGGATTCAACTGACACCTGCTGTTTACCATCCTGACCCTCACAGCCTGAATGAACATTTCTCCTCCATTCTCCATTAACTAGGGAGGTTCCCTTCTGAGACATTTGCCACTCTCCCGTTGCTTCTGAGGGCTAAACTGCTTCTTATCTGACCATTGCCTACTCAGCTGCTGTTGCTGTTGCTGTTACTCTTGTTACTCGCAAGATCATTTTCACAGGACATTACATTATCTTCCAGGACAATCTCACCCAGAGTAGCTTAAAGTCATTTCCTCAGGCATGGAAAGCTGGGAGTCATGATGGATAGCTAGATGGAAACAACAAGTAGGCAACAGGTGAGTGTGCAAACCTCTATGTTGTTCTTGCTCTGTATTCCCCTGGAAAATTGTTTGTGATGCTCCCTGATACAACGCTGCTACTTCAATGTCAAAGGAGCCATCATGTTGGCTCATGTTACAGGCATGCCATTTCCAACTACACTGTAGAACTCATATTTTTTTCTTTCAACTTTCAATTATGTAACTATTTTAGAAAAGCCTTACATTTGCACAATTTTGTTTTATAATTTGCTGTCAATGTTTGGCTCACTCCAGGAAAAAAAAATAAAATGCTCAAACTACCAGTTTTCTTTTTCCTGTAACAAAAGAAAAAGCACATAGGCACAATCTACAGATCTGTACGGCAACTGAAAGCATTTCCTGCTTTGTGAAGAGATCAAGTTTACTTTAACATTAAAGGTAAGCTAAAGGCCTCAGTTATCTGGAGCATAATCCTAAGATTAAGATTTTCTGATGCTATGCTATGATATCAAAAACCAAAGTTCACTCACCCCTAATAGATCAGTTAATCACCCAAAGCACTTAAAGAGATGCCTGATATCTACAATAAAAGAAGGGAGGGCAGAATAAAGATACGATATGCCATGGGAGTTAATGGATTGTGGTCTGACAGATGGCGGTGGGGGGGAGGTTGAGATTTGGAAGCATTATGCATGGTGTTTGGAAACAATAAATGACTAAAAGAGTGTGCAGTAGAAGTCTGTTTGTATGGCTTACAGATTACAGATTAACAGAGTTGGAAGGGACCTTGTAGGTCATCTAGTCCAGCAACCCGCCCAAGCAGGAGACCCTACACCATTTCTGACAGATCTCTTCTTGAAAGCCTCCAGTGATGAAGCTCCCACAACTTCCGAAGGCAAGTTTCTAGGTTGAATCTCTCATTGGTCAGTTTTCATCCATTATTCCTTGTCTGGTCTTCAGGTTACTTGGAAAATAGCTTGACCCCTTCCTCTCTGTGGCAGCCTCTCAGATATTGGAACACTGCTATCATGTCTCCCCTGGTCCTTCTCTTCACTAGACTAGCCATGCCCAGTTCCTGTAACCGTTCTTCATATGTTTTAGTCTCCAGTCCCCTAATCATCCTGGTTGCTCTTCTCTGCACTTTTTCTAGAGTCTCAACAACTTTTTACAGTGTGGTGACCAAAACTGGATGTAGTATTCTGGGTGTGGTCTTACTGTACTGTACTTGACTGTAACAGATCTGTGCAAAATGTTTGCAAGAGGTACTCATGCCCTGTAATGGCATGTGAAGAAACACTGCCAAGGGAATGGTCAGATAAGAGACAGCAGAGACCACAGCTGGATAATAGGTGGGGCAAAAGGCTCAGAAGGGACCCTCCCTAGTTTCATGGGTTGTAAAGGAGATGGGGTGGGGAATTGTATTTTCATATTTGCAAAATTCAGTCAATGTAGCTTTACAATAAAGTGGAATTAGCTCATCTGGTCATGATGCCTATCCTCACAAAATGGGCAGGCTTCCATACAAGACATCCTTTTGAAACATTAAAGCAATTCTGCTGTTTTCAAACAGCTGCTTTGGAAGTGGCTGTCCAGCCAAATATGCGTAAGGAGACAGCTGAAAGCAGTTTCCAAAGCAGTTGCATGAGCTTTGCAATGCTGCAGATGCATTATCAAATTCAAAATGAGATACTTCATATATACTTCAGCATCATGCAAACAATCTCTTTTTAAAGTATTATACAGTCTTAGAATATGCCAAATATGTAGCTTACAAACCTATAGACCTTATCAGCTCTCCCAGGTAAACCAGACAGGAAACATGACTCAATGAACTAATTCTACTTTACTGTAAAGTTACATTAACAGAACCTTGCAAGTCTGAAAGTACAGACTTTCCATCACCACTTTTACCTGCTTGATCCATTAGGGTGGATCCTTCTAAGTTGACTTCTAAGCCACTGGGGTTGCCTCTCTTCTCTGATTGTTTCCTAGGCAGCATCTCTTCCCCTTGTTCTCCAAGGTCATCCACAAATTCCATTACAACCCAGACTGGTCAATTTGGTTGAGCCAGGGGTCACACTTAGAATTGTAAGAGCTTCTTGCTGGCATGTTCACAAAATGGTCCCCATGTTGGAAAGGTGATGAGCTTAATTCTCATTATCAAATAATTCAGCAAGATCTAGAACTGAATCCTTTCATCTTGAAAAACTCAATCCAATGGTAGGCAAGACTTTTTACCAGACATCGTTCATTAGGGTTAATCCTTGGTGGGCAGGACTAAAGTAAGCTGTACTTGGAACAGAGCCAAAGTAAAGGAGACACTCATTCTCTTCCTGCAATATTTTTCCCCTGATTCAAGCAGAAAGTAGCAGGGAAGGGGCAAACAGCTCATGCTAGAATTGTAAACTGATTTCTTGAACTGAAGTTTGGAAATGAGGTCAAAGCCCACATAAAAATAGACAGAAGACCGCAGGTTACTCACCCCTAATTTATGCCATCTAAAAAAGAGAAGGTTGGGGAAGATTGGCAGCCCAGAAAACAAACAAATGGACCACATCAATCTTGGTGAAGGCACAAATGGTCCTGACTCCCACTTCTAGATGGTCACCTAGATGGCTGCTGTCAGGACTTCCTATTCTGCTTACCTCTGGTTATCTATAGAAGATGACCAGGCTGAGCCCAAGGGTCAAAGGAGTCATTAGTCTGGAGTCCCTGCACATCCACAAGAGACCTAAGTCTCCTCGAATTCCATTGACTCTTATCCACCACCAGTTTGATTAACTATTAGTAGTTCAGAGTCTTGTATAGAGGTAGCATGGAATAAACTTGTACTCATTTGAACAACCCTGGTTCCTGATTTATTGCACCTGACAGTTGTCTTTACATTGGCTTCTGATTCCAAATAAGGCTGAAAATCTTTCAAAGCATCATTAGACCTTCAAATCTACAGGAAATTATTATACATCAAATAATCTTAACTCAATTTTACTGTTACTTGCTTGCTTTGACTACATTTATTGCAACTATATTTATACACATTCTACAATATAGTTCTGTCATCCTTGGTTTTTTTTTTTTTTTTTTTTTTTTATATAATTTTCTTTTATTTTTTTTTTTTTTTTTTTTTTTTTTTTTTTTTTTTTTGCAGCAATAATTCCCTTGTATGTATATTTCTCATCTGTAATTTGTTTTGCTTCATGATTCCACTAAGCAACCTATCTCACACTTTCCATTAAAGTAATTCTGCACATTTCTGTAGCACGCTGTAAAATAATTCTTATTGTTCTGCTTCCACATCCTATTTCCTTGTGCCCATTTTTCAGGCATGCTGCTGTGATAGTGAACTATCATCTCATATTTGTTCATTCAGGATTCATACTTTATGTTTCATTGTTCTACTTTCATTTTGGTTTCTTTCATTTCAATTTTTTTAAAAATTTCCATGGACATTACCCCTATATCCATTCATTACATTATTGAATAATTGCCTGTCCCAAAATGAGAAGTATTCATTATCCCATCCTTCACTAATTTCCTCAGTCTTTCATCACAAGCAATCAAAGCAGATTTATTTTCATTATTTTGCCATGTGCATGTATATTTACTCATACATCCAGGCTTAAAACCACATATTTGAAATGAATAGATCTTTTTCTTTGCAGATATTCAAGCAATCATAGTTCTCATTCATTCCTTGGTCTCTAAATGGACCATTCATTTTTTCATCTCATTTCAGCTTAGAATGACACTTTAAGGATTACTGTTAGTCTCTATGCTGTATTAACTCAGAACATTACACAGTTTTTCTAAAGACTCATTTCTTGATTGTCCATCATTTATTGGAACAGAACATGCAACCATCGCCAGTTTCTGGAGGGCTATTTTTATACACCTCCTTAAATTATTTCTAAAAATAATAGAAGTGGGACAAAAACAAGTAAAACCAACAAATAAATTCACACAACAAATAGATGACATCAGTTCCAGAATTTTAACCTTTTTGTTAATACTAAAACTTAAAATAAAGTAATAGATTTTATTTCATGCAATAATAATAATACAACTATAAAAATAAAATGATTTAAAATGATTAAACCTACATCACTTTCTGCACTCTCACTCCATAATATCTCACCATCTTCATTCAGATATATTACCTCTTTTCTATGCCTCTCATTTTTATTCCTTCCTTCCTTCCTTCCTTCCTTCCTTCCTTCCTTCCTTCCTTCCTTCCTGTTTTATTGCATGCACTATCATGCTTATGGACTAGATCAGGGGTCCCCAAACTTGGCAACTTTAAGACTTGTGGACTTCAACTCCCAAAATTCTGGAAGTTGAAGTCCACAGGTCTTAAAGTTGCCAAGTTTGGGGACCCCTGGACTGGATGATCTACAAGGTCCCTTCCAACTCTGTTAATCTGTTAATCTTATGACATAGTTGTCACCACATAAGGTCACATATTGACCTGCAGTGTCGATCATGTCTTTGGTCAATCAAATGCTCCATATAAATCTTTTAGGAAGTCAGAAATGCTAAAATGTAGATTATTGCCCTTATCTGAAGATATTTTACATGCAAAATTCCCTACCAATGGCATGGATAATATCAGTCAGGCAGGCACATTTGGACCAATATATCACAAACACAGCCCAAAGCCAGTTTTATACCAACGTCACTCAAACTATTCTATACAAGTGAATCTGTAATCTAAAAACTACCTATCATATTGTTTCCCCCATGTAACTTTCTGAAAGGTAATGATTATACTGACCCATAATCAGGAACATTATTTTCCAATTTTAAACAATGACTCAGGAAATAATTAAAGAGAAGAATTTTTCTAGTTTCACTTCTGCTTGGAAACCACTTTATGCTCAAAACAGAAAGAAACCCTTCAGTTTTAGGTTTTGATGATTAGATTAATTTTGTTGTTATAGAAATGGACTACTAGAAATGTAAAGCAAAAAGTTGAAGTTGTAAACCTTTTTTTTACTCTGCTACACTTAAAAAAAGTCTGAAGTCACTGCTTGCCCCCTTCTTTGCACTCTTTCTCTTTTCTCTTTTGATTTTTGTTTCTAGTTATATTATAGTTTATTATATTATAATAAACTAGAATTAAATTTTAGTTTACTATATTATAATAAAATTTAATAAAGAATTTTTTTTAAATGATTATCAGGGAAACCATCTTTTTGAAACCTTGGGATTTACCTATATTTGACAGGCTAGGTCTAAGCGCAGACAAACTAAATGCCAAACACATGTTCCATATTAGTTTGAATAATGCCCTCCATAGTTTGGTTTTAAACTTGGTTTAATCAGAAAATATTCCTGACTGTCTGCTCCCCTTCAGAAACAACACTGATTGCACAATATCTATTGCTATGAGTGGAGATGGAGGAAATCCCTATGATTACAATTTGCATAATACTTTCTGATCTTGGAAATAATGTGGCAGATTCAACCCCAAGTTTATTTATTGATGTTGGAGTATCCCATATGTTTATTTTGGGGTCGATGTTTTTGGTGATAATATTATACCACTGAATATTTATCATGATTAGGAGCTGTGGTGGCACAGTGGTTAGAATGCAGTATTGCAGGCTGACTCTGCTCACTGCCAGGAGTTTGATCCTGATGGGGATCCAGGTTGACTCAGCCTTCCATCCTTCCGAGGTCAGTAAAATGAGGACCCAGATTGTTGGGGACAATAGGCTGTTTCTGTAAACCTTTTAGAGAGTGCTGTAAAGTACTATGAAGCGGTATATAAGTCTAAGTGCTTTTGCTAAGTGCTATTGCTATAAGCCTGAGCAGATTAGAAATGGTCCTGTACAACATTGTAAAAGGGGACATGGGGGGGGGCAGAGAAATGAGAAATACCTTGCTTTATTGGGATTCGTGATGTGATTGTGAAGAAGGGGAGGGGATGACAGTGATTTATAACATGATATTTAAGTGTCATAGTGTAACTGTCATTCTCAGCATTTCCACAGCAAGAACAAGTTAGTTGCAGTCAAAGCATCAACAGCTAGAAGCTGCCTTCTGGAAGTGTAATGTGATCTGACATATTTTCTTCTTCTCCATATTAGTGCAATTCAGAAATGAAATTTCCCATGACATTGGAGCTGTAATTCAAAAAGAAAATTTGTCAGTTGTATATCCAATGGCAAGGAGATGGCCAAATGCAAGAGAAAGGAGATAAAAGTTGGCAAGGTTGCAAAGGATGTTGGAACCAAGTAAGAACTTTTCTTCTTTGTTCTTGGACAGTGGACATTTGTCTCACAGGCCAGGCTTTCTTCAGTCTGGTGTCTTCAAGAAGTCTTGGGATGAAGCTTCATAATTTTCATTTGGTGAAGACATTAAGAAGCTATATTATGGTGATTTTATTATGGCTTTATTTTAATTATATATATTGTATTGTCCACATTATCTATCTATCTTCTATCCATCCATCCATCCATCCATCCATCCATCCATCCATCCATCCATTTCTATATTGGTTATTGGTTTATTTAAACTAAATTTGTATATCAGTGATTGTATGACCGCTGTAGATACCATAAACTAAATAAATAATAAATAAATGAAGAAGCTATGCAAAAATAATTAGAAATGCATATTTTGAGAGAAAGCGGCTTTAAACACATGTATTCCCTGTAAAACAATATACCCAGAGCAATTCTATTGGATTCCAAATGGTTGGTCCTGCAGCTTCTAAAACAATGGGGCCATTAGGCCAATGACAAGTTTGTACCAGTCTGCTCTTTTCATTTTCTTATGGTTTAACAGCTTTTTTCCAATAACACACAGTGACTATGAACATATATAGACCCCATTCTTGAGGGTCTTAAACTTTCTGTGGCTTCTTTAGAGTGCCTACTTCCTGCCCAATTTGACCAATGCATTTATGATTAATTTCTCAAGTGTTCTGGAAAAATTGACAATAGGTTTAAGATTTCTGTGGTGGCATTTTGGGCTTACAATTGGAAAAAGTAGAAGGGGATACTGCTACTCTTGTTCTTGTCTGATTTGCATATTAATCTTACTCCTTGGTGCTCTCTCCAAGCTTGGTTGTTTTCTTGCAGACATTTCATTACCAAACTAGGTAACATCTTCAGTTCTGATCTTACTATAAAGCCTTCCCAATCTGAAAAAAAGCCTCCTGAGACTTGTTTACTCATGAGAACTTTCTGGGAGATTTAATTGAAACAAAGGAAGCCAAGGAGAGTGTGACTCACTGAGTAAAACAGGGGTCCTCAAACTTGGCAACTTTAAGACTTGTGGACTTCAATTCCCAGCTATGCTGGCTGGAGAATTCTAGGAATTGAAGTCCACAAGTCTTAAAGTTGCCAAGTTTGAAGACCTCTGGAGTAGAAGATGGCGCAGTGAAAGATAGACATTCACATCTATGCCTTGGTAATTTTGTGAATAAATACAGGACCATTTATTTACCACACATGAGGATTTTACCTTCCCCCCCTTCTTTGAAACAATTTCAAAAGCAAATTATCTTTCATGAAATCAAATGAGAAATGATAAAAGAAAATGCTGGAAACTTTTCTGCCTATTACTGGATTGGATCCTTTATTTCTTGGTGTGATAAAAACATTTATGAAGTTTTTTCTCGTTTTCTGTAGGGATGATAGGGGGAGGTGGTGTTTCAGGCCTTAATCCTTGATCTAATCAGTGAAAAATCAAGGGCAACATAATTCATGATGACATTTTCTTTTAGTTCTAGAGAATAATAACAGTTGCCTGCTATTTTTACTTAGGACTATGCTAGTATTTTTCCCAAGAGGTCTAAGTTATTATGCAATCCAGACCCAATCTTTCTCTGTGATTATAAAAAAAAGTTATTTTTTGCAAATCTGACTAAAATAGCATATCCTACAAATTTTCTTGTTCAGTAATAATCATAGACTGTGAAAATATACATCTTTATAAATCAGTACCTTGTCTGATAGTACAGAGTCAGAACTGAAATAGAAAGAATAGCCTTTGCGCAATGTTGGTGAAAAAAGAACATACCTTTGGAAAATCTAGTAATAAAAAAATAAATATACGAGTGTGCCGAAATGGATAAATTAACTATCGAATTGAAAGGACAAATGGACACAGAATATTTCGCAATATGGAAGAAATGGTACAATTGGATTGAACAAAGGAAAAGAGTAACAGAGAGATAAAATACAGGTAGAAGTAAAACGTATATTTGAAATGTATGTATGGAATTTATCAGGATCTGAATGAAAAAATGTGTAAATAAAATGTATGAAAAAACACTGAATTTAGAATGTAATGATATGTAAAAAATAGACATGTAAATATTAAGTAAATGAGCACAGTTATGTAGAAATTATAGAAATTTGTTAAATGGAAAATACACAATAAAAACTTATTGGAAAAAAAAAAGAACTGAAATAGAAAGAATTGGTCATGTTCATCTCAGCAGGGAAGAAATGATAGCAATTTAAAATTGGTGTTAAAAACCCTAATACTGTTTCTTATATAGCAAAGTGGGGAGTGCTCATTAGACGTAGAAATTGGGGAAAATATATATAATGTGGAGAGAATTATGGACTCAGTTATAGCTACTTAAGGATGCCAATTTTTGTCTTCTCTTCCTTTCAAATTTTCCTTTTCTTGTACACCATTTTACATTTTACATATACTGTACTTCTTAAAACATATTTTTTTTTGCATTTCCTATGGACATTATTTTTTTCTAATATAGGAATTTTTGCAAGAAACCTCTGATCAGAGGACTGAGTCGTCCCTTTCTCAGATAGGTGTTGATGGTGAACAATAATACGTCTGTTTGCGCATTGATTTAGAGAGTTAAGACAAAGCAAGCTCATATAATGTGGTCCAATTTTTCCTTTGCCTAAATGGAGCCAATGAATTGTATACTAGGGCTTTGCTTTTCTCCCGATGCTTGTTTTAATGAAGCCCAAGTGTGACAACCTGCAGTTCAGGTTATTAGTGCCCATTTTGGATGTCACTTGGTGTTTGCAGTAGAAATCTGATCAGTACAAGCTGGAGCAGCCATACATAGTCTGGAATCTTCCTACCTTGAGAAACGAAATGGCATCAAGGCAAATCTTGGTTTGCTGGATCTGATGTTTCCAATCACTTTAGACAACCTGTTCCTTACAAAGTTCTGAAGTATTGTTTCCCTCCTTCACAATGGAAGAATCTATCTCTTCACATACTCCTTGACTAACTGCCACATAATCTCTTTGGACACTGAGCATTCTGCTGCTTGATTTTACAAGGCATTTGCATATATCAGAAGAAGCTAAAGATAGACCGAGCTTCTGAAGATCATATAATTTGATTTTCCAAAGGGTTTGGCCAACTAGAAACCTAGCCTTGTTGCTTTAAAGCTAGATGAATAGAGATAGATTTGTACCAAGCAGAAAAAGGAGAATGAGAAAATGACTGAAAACATTAACACTTTTTTTTTTAGCTTGTGATACAGTATTTGTGATTGGCTGGCATTCCTAAAACAATTCCATAGACCTGTTTTCAATTTCAATTTCAATTTCAATTTCAATTTCAATCTCACTCTCACTCTCTCTCTCTCTCTCTCTCTCTCTCTCTCTCTCTCTCTCTCTCTCTCTCTCTCTCTCTCTCTCTCTCTCTCAGGAGCTAATAGGAAGCACTGAACTCTTCCATTGTCCTCATCTCTATTTGTTTAACCCTTAAACTTTCCATGATAGTAGAAATGTTTGCAAAGGACCTTTTTCACATTCCATGAATCATAAGAATCAGTAGAATTTCTCTTCAAATCCTAAAGAGTTTCAGAGTCTGAAAGAAAGAAAGAAAGGAAATGGAAAGAGTGGGGACAAGATTCGTGTGTGTGCTCTTTTTAATTTTCCTTTAGGAATTTGGACCTCATGCATGAAGCCAGAATTGCCTTGCCTATTTACAACTCTCATAACCATAGTAGGCTTCTGCAAATATTAATTTTGTGTTTGAAAACATTGTTCTATCTTACATGTGATGATAGTCTCAAAAATGCAATACTACTATTAGCACAAAGAACACAGTACTAATATTGAATGAAAAGTCCATTTAACAAAACCGTCTGTGAGTTAATAAGGTGTTTCCACCACAGAAAAGTTATTATTGCACAAATGAAATAAAGGCCAAGTACATATTACCTTAATTAATGTGTTTGTTTTACTTAATTAAGTAGACCTTAATAATCTCATTAAGGTTATTAATGAGAATAATAATCCATTCAAGTCATCCATTTCAATTATCGATGGTATTCAGCAAATTTGAGGATAAATCTTAGGTTACTTTGTGACTTTCAAAAAAATTAAAACAAAAGATTTGGCTGAGTTCAATCCATGAAATTAGAACTTGACTGCATGGCAGGTAGAGATGATACAGCATTTATTACAACTATTTTGACAGAGTCAAAATGATTTTTCATTAAACCTTGCAATATATCAACAAAGAGCCGAGGTGGCGCAGTGGTTAGAGTGCAGTACTGCAGGCTACTTCAGCTGACTGCTAGCTGCAGTTCGGCAGTTCAAATCTCACCGGCTCAAGGTTGACTCAGCCTTCCATCCTTCCGAGGTGGGTAAAATGAGGACCCAGATTGTTGGGGGCAATATGCTGACTCTGTGAACCGCTTAGAGAGGGCTATAAAGCACTGTAAAGCGGTATATAAGTCTAAGTGCTATTACTATTGCTAATATAAGTGCCACATAAGAGAATCAAAATGTCATGCAAGATTTCATCAGATATTGACATTTTTGCAAAGATCTGGTAATCTCGTCAGAAATCGTGGGGTACCTACGTTATTGTGCAAGTGTGTATGATAGCAACCAAAATGGGGAAAGATTGCCAGGCATGCATCAGATTGTCCAGGTGTTCAGCCGTCCACCTCTGTAATTGCAATTTTATTGGAATTCTTTAGCACAAGCAGCATTCCATTCTACCCAGAAAAATTCATTTAGCAGCTATAGTAACAGTAGCATTGCATACCACAATTGTACCATTTCTAATAGAGATAGAAAAGATATGACAGCTAAGGGCAGTTTCCATAAACTCAAAAAATATTAACTTGATGGAGAGGACCAAGATCATGGATTTAACCTCTATACATACGACAGAATTGAAAAGACATACAGTAAGTTGGGATAGCAATTAAGAAGTAGTTGGATCCCCAAATTTCTGTTGCTAAGTGAGACATTTGTTAAATGAGTTTTGCCCCATTTTACAAACTTTCTTGCCACAGTTGTTAAGTGAATCACTGCAGTTGTCAGGTGAGTAACATGGCTATTAATGGAGTTGGGTTTCGCCATTGACTTTGCTTGTCAAAATGTTGCAAAAGGCGATCACGTGACTCTGGGACACTGCAACCGTCACAAATATGAATCAGTTGCCAAGCATCTGAATTTTGATCATGCGACCATGGGGATGCAACAACGGTCGTAAGTATGAAAAATGGTCGTAAGTCAGTTTTTCAGTGCTGTTGTAACTTTGAGCGGTCACTAAATGAACTGTGATAAGTTGAGGACTATCTGTATATCCTAATTTCACATATGGGGAGCCAGACATTAGTGCAAAGATAACAGGGCTCTACAAAAGTACAAGAACTACAATTACTGTCATTGGAAGTAGCAAAAAAACAAAAAACAAAACAAAACTAAGTATGCCAAGAAATATAGCATATGCCCAGAAGTGCAGGCAGTTATGACTTAGAACTGTATGCACCGTACATCTGCTTCATAAGTTGCATCGATTGCTAGTTTGCTTTTGGGTTCAATTCAAAATGCTAGTTATGATTATTAAAGCACTGCATGACATGGGACCAGGTTATTTGAAGGACCATCTCTTCCCAATCTACCCATCCCATCATGTCTTGCAAAAGAGATATGTTGTGGGTCCAATTTGCTAAAGTGCTCTATCTGATGGGACCCAAGGCCCTTTCTGCTATGGCTCCTGCCCTCATTCTCACCAAGGTGAGGTTAGGTCCTCCCTACAAGCCATCCAAAGAGTCCTTAATACATGTCTTTTCTCCAGAAATCTTGAGTATCCCATGAGAACAGGGAGTTTTCAAGATGGTTGTATTGTGTTTAGGATGTTGTGCAGTCTTCTACAGTCTTAGTTCTATTTATGTTTATATTTTTAAAACAGTATTTGTTTTTACATGTCCATTTTTCCAGTATCTTGCCCAGAACCATGTTAAAAATACATAAAAGAAGGGACTGTATGCATATCTATACATCTTTTTGTGCATGCAAGTGTGTGTGTTTGTATGTGTGACATCCTGCAAATAAATTTCTAAGTGGAATAATGTAATTTAATAGCATTTATTCAATTACATTTTAATTGTTTAATTATGAAATTATCTGATTTTTTGTAAATTAGTTGGAGATAAACATTTTTACAGTCCTTATTGTCATATATAACTTCATAAATGCTAGACAACAATGGTATGATATACATTAGACTGTTAAGAACCTTAGAGCAAAACTGTATTAGACTTTACCTGAAATAATATATTTCCACACAGACTGGATTATATTGTATTAACCATGATTAATGTTCCAATAGCTGAAAAACCAAGGGATGTAAGATTTGCTGAATATTACAGAATATTGCAGAACAGCTTTAATAACATTATTATGAACAAATTGAAATAAAATAAAGTTGGCAACATGCTTTATTATTTGACTGGAATGTTATTCATCTTGACCAATGACAACCAAAGAATGTGCCAATGAGACAGCGAGACCATGATATTTCTCTTTCATATTATCTAAATATTTCAAGTTACAGTGGCTTCATAAACTGAACCCCAGATTTTTCAAGGAACAATGATCTTCTGCATATGGTAGAGATTGAGAGACATGTCCTACTAAACCAGTCACCATGTTAGAACTTCAATGGCTAACAGAGTATTATCTGAACAACTCTTAGGATGATATTGTAAGACTAGCCTTCCAAGGACAACTGTAAATTTATAACTTCAAGTCCATTCAGAAAGATTCCACGGTTATTGAAAGGAATGTTCCAGAAGACTCAAAAGGATACATATTTTACCAAGTTCCCAACACAAATCATCCACCAAAATAAAGGTTCAAAACCCAAGCCCAAAGACCAAAGGAAATTATTTTGATAATTGCCTTTTTCATTTAAAAAAAAATAAGCCTGGAACTGAGAGTTCACCACTATCACAAATACAATTACCTAATCCAATTCTTTTAGAATTTTGTGGGGCAAAGTTTAAAGCAGATCTGATGCTACAAGCAAATGTATTTGGATGTATGCATGCATTTACGCCAAACTGGAGAGCCATGAGTTCAAGTCCCACCTTAGCCAAGAAAGCCAGCTGGATGACATTGGACCATTCACTCTCTCAGCCCAACGTATCTCAGAGGGTTGTTGTTGTGGGGAAAATAGGAGGAAGAAGGTGTGTTGGATAAATTATTTCTAATACTAATAAAGGTGGGATACGAATGAATGAATGAATGAATGAATGAATGAATGAATGAATGAATGAATGAATGTTTAACAATACATCCCACTCCTGTCAGGGGAAACCATGAAAGAGATACAACATTAACAGAAAAAAGTCAAATAAATACAAGTTAAAAACTTACAATGAAAGAACTGAAAGCAATTAAGGACCAAAAGCATAGCTGAGAGGAATAGATCAACTTGCTTCTGTAAACCGGAATGGCACTATGTAATCAGTGGTGGGTTGCTACCGGTTCGGACCGGTTCGCATGAGCCGGTGGCGGAAATTTGGCCCCATTCACTGAACCAGTAGTGATGGCTGGCTTGCCACACACCCGAACCAGTTCCCCGGTCGCTGCTGCTTGAAAGCGTCTGGCAATGAACCCTCTGCGCATGCGCAAAGGCTTCTGCGCATGAACAGAGGGTCAGTACCCGGATGTAACGCACTTCCGACATGACGCACGCACTTCCGAACCGGTAGGGAAGGTAAGAGAAACCCACCACTGTATGTAATGGTGTGTGAGAATGACCTTGGGTCACAGGAGAAAGGGGGAAAAACTAGACAACTGGTTTCTCAGCCCACAGAAGGGGGGGGATTCGTCTCAGAAAAGACCCTCCATAGTTCTCCAGAGAGTAAAAAAAGAGGAAGGAAGGGAGAAATTCAGTCTTGCAAGATTTTGTTAATGTAACTTTACAATAAAGTTAGAGCTAAGATAGTGGCTACCTTGCAGGGCCAACAGGCCATCTGTATCTAGGGTAAAAATGTTCCAAAGACAGGGGCCACTACCAAAAAGGCCTATCAGCTGTTATCATGGCTGTTCATGTTTTTGATCAGCTGTAATTTACCATGACATCCAAACACAAAAGAATGGCTAATTTTTGCTTTGTAAAATCAAGCTATCCCCATAAACCTGGGTTTGAACTTCACCATCATTAAAGGAATTAATCCAAACATATTTTATTTGGTTGGGTGTTATAAAACAAACTGCCTCTATTGTAAAATAGAAATAACTGCTAGGCCAGTGAAGGCAGAAGGTAAAAGCTGGGTATCATTTGCATACTATCAAATTATTTTGTGCAGAAGTAGTCAATTGATGCCCTCCAAATATTCTGGAGTTCAGTTTCAATAATCCATTATCACTGGTTATGATGGCTGTATCTGATAGAAATTACAGACCACAACTTTTGGAGGCATCAAGCTGCCTATCCTGGTTTAATGGAATGTCTAAAAACAGGCAAAGTTTCTCTCCCCCCCCCCCCATTTATTTTTCTCTACTTGATTCTGTCCAAGCATAACTATGGGAATCAATCACTAGGATGACCAGATGAGACAAGACATATTCCCTCTCCCCCTTCTCTCTGTGAGTTAAATATGGGAAAGATTTATATGCAGATGAGCAGAAAATGCTCTGATTTAAATAAAACAATATTTAAATAGCCAGCGACACTCATACACAAATATTATGAAATGGGAGTGAGAATGCATAAACTTTTCTTCACCCAGCCTAAATTTAAAAAGCAATCTAGCAACTGCCAGGGAATACTAAAACTTGAAAGTGATTAAATAAATAGAAGTATAAATTATACTGTAAGGTTAATCAACACAGATGCCATTTGAAAGTTCTCTCTCTCTGTGTCTTACAACACACAAACATTTACTAGTGAGAGAAAAAAGGGCTTGTTAGCCAGAGATTGTTTCTCCACACACTCCACTGATAGTTCTGCTTAACTGATGACATTCACAGCACACTAAAACATACAAATCAGAGCGAATGGCTTTTTGAGATGATATTTCTGCCTTTTACTCCAGGAGGGTTTAAAACTGCACTGCATTGATCCATTATCTGAAAAAAAAATGCATTTAGCAGTTCAGCTGTAGGGAATGCTTGGGTCACAGTTTGCTCACATTTTTTTCTTGCTTTTTCCTCCTTGAAAGATTACGTTTAATCTAGGCATTACCCCTATGGAAATGTTGGATTTATTTCCCATACCGCTTAAAAGCAATAGCTTAGATTCAGACAACATTCATCACTGTTTTCTAGCACTACCAGGAAACAATTCTAATAGCTTTAACAGTTGCAAAAAAATGACCTTATTTCCCTTCTTATCCTGTTTTCTCTCCAAATTCAAGGGTGAAAACAAAGCAATTCCTTTCCTTCTATTGGAACCTAAAGGAGTCACTTGTCACTTTCAAGATTTCTGTCATGTTCTCCCACCCTAAATTTAATTGTTTATTCATTAGATTTATACAGCCATCCATCTCACAAAAGTAGCTCTTAATGGCATAGAAGCAACCAAGCAAAACATTTAAACCTGTTACACACACACACACACACACACACACACACACACAGACACACACACACACACACTAAAACTGCAGGAGAATGGACCAACATCCTACACCTAGTACAACTATCTCATGGGCTCCCCATTTCTCTGGGACTCAGGCAGGGGTGAAATCCAGCAGGTTCTGGAGAACCGGTAGCAGAAATTTGAGTAGTTCAGAGAACCGGCAAATACCAGCTCTGGCTGGCCCCAGGAGTGGGGAGGGAATGGAGATTTTGCAATATCCTTCCTGCAATATCCTTCCCCCAGGAGTGGGGAGGGAATAGGGATTTTGCAGTACCCTTCCCCCAGGAGTGGGGAGGGAATGGGGATTTTGCAATATCCTTCCCCTGCCACGCCCACCAAGCCACGCCCACAGAACCGGTAGGGAAAAATTTTGAATTTCACCCCTGGACCCAGGTCTGCTGAAACACTTAAGTTTTTAGGGGTTTCCTAAATGCCAGTAGCTTTGGGGCAGATCATACCTTAAGGAATGATGTTCCAAAGAGTGGGTGCCATAGAATTGGGTCACATCAGATGAAACTCAGGGGACCCATAACATGCCCCTCCTGCCATTTACTTAAAATGCCAGTAGCGGCATTTTAAGTAAACTGGTTCCATGTCAGGTTGGGCTTTAAAGGTCAAAACCAGCACTTTCAATTGAACCTGGAAGCAAACCAGCAACCTCTTGATAAATATTAATCGAACCAAAGGTAGCGTTGACCCAGAATTCAGATATTTCTTTTGGGGACTGATTCCTTCTTGAAAAATGTAAGACTATTTTTGCAGAATGCTCTGTGAATATTCTCTTTGTAGGCATGTGGGGGTAAATAAAGTCTTGCTCTATAATGCTACAGATCAATCCTAGATGTAGAGCATTGGGAAACATTTAAAACCATGGCCAGGTGCCAACTTAGTAGCATCTGCTGCCACTAGAAGGCAGAGGAGAAAGAAAGTAAGTTGTGTTAGTATGATTGTTAATAGTGAGCCCAGCCTCAACGAACTAAATAAAGACTTCCTTGACTTGAGCTTGGCTCCCATCACTATATGACACATCCATGCAGTTTTCTTGGCAACAATACAGAAGCAAACAATATAGTCTGCTATTTCCTTCTTTCGAGATGTTCTTTAAAATAGAACTGACAAGGTTAAACCTTTCTTATTTTTTTCTGAGATCAGCCAAAGATAGCTAGGTACTGCATCCAACAGTGGGTTGCTCCTGGTTTGGCCCAGTTCTTAGAACCAGTAGTGCCGGCGGCGGGAGGCTACACCCACCTGCCCGGGATGCTTCTGCGGAGAAGTGTCGTGCACGCAAGCGCGTGCGCGAACTAGTAGCAACGGGTTTTAGAACCCACTACTGACTGCATTGGATTGCAACTGAAAGCAGTGAACTGTCTCTCTCTTCTGTGTGTATCAGGGGTGGGTTCTATCTTACCTCGCTGCCAGTTCGCTTCCTCCTGTGCCGCGTGGGCGCACCTCGTGGGAACACGCATGCGCAGTGCCGAAAAATAAAAAAAATTCAAAAAAAAAAAGCTGAAAACAAGATGGCAACGCATGCACAGTGCCGGAAACTCGGCTTCTGCACATGCGCAGAAGAAAAAAAAATCCCCAAAAAAGATGGCGCCGCCCACGGACCGGCACCGACCAAACTGGATCTGTGACATCACTATGACATCACCAGCGGGTCACTACCAGTTCGGGCGAACCGGTCCGAACCGGGAGGAACCCACCTCTGGTGTGTATGTGACTGTATATATATACTTGATTTCACTGTGTTTCATTTTTCTTTGACTTATTGTATATCTTGCTGAGAAATAGCAGTAAGGCATAAATAATATGAACTGTATATCAGAAAAAGAAGAAGAATTTTATTCCAGTTATGCTTAAGGCATGCCAAGGTTGCTTTTCATGCAAGACTATGTCAACATGAATATCCCACTGGCAATGGTAAGTGGAATTGCTAAGCAGTTTTCCTGCTCAATATATAGATACCATGAACTTGACAGTAATCAAACGAGAGCAATCTGTGTGCTATTCATATTAATGGAATTCTGCATAAAGTTTTTGAATTTGTTGAATGGAAGGCGCAGAGGATGAAAGGAGAAGGAAAGCAACTTGTAGCAGCTTTTACTACTCTGAATTAATTTGTCATCAATTCCAAAACATAAAAACCTGGCTGTATGATCTATGATGTAATTTTCAAGGCAGATTATAGCAATGGAAATAAACATGATTTGGAATAATGTCACACCACGTTTTCATTCTGCATTTTTAAAACCATTCTGCTTCAGTTGATGGGAAAGGAATCAAAGGAACACTTTGGAGATATTTTTCATAGCTGGGTTATAGTTTCCTGTATGTTCTTTCAATACAGCCTTGGACCTAAACCAGCGGTGGGTTGCTCCTGGTTTGGACCGGTTCTTAGAACCGGTAGTGGCGGCGGCAGGAAGCGTCATGCGCACTTGTGAGCGCGAACTGGTAGTAAAGGGTTTTAGACATGTTGTCTTGAAGTGGTGTAGAGTTTCCTGCCTAGGCAGGGGGTTGGACTAGAAGACCTCCAAGGTCCCTTCCAACTCTGTTATTCTGTTATTATGTCTATGCATGTCCTGTTACTTGTACTGTATATCATAAAGGAAAAACTGCAAAAATTCCAGTGGCGCCAGTCAGCTCTTCAAAATACATTAAGTTGTTGTTGTTAAAGAAGTGAGGCTCTATCTAGGAAGATAATCAAAGTCACGCTTGTAGTTCGCTTTATGACCCTTAATCATAATTGATCAAAACTTCTATTCACTGTAGCTTATTTGTTGGATATGACCTTCATGGGATTCCTTGTCAAAGCATATCCTACCAAAAGTTTAAATAAAGCTATAGCAACTTCCTCTACTCCATTGATCAATCATGCAAAAGAGAAATGTTTAAAAGTTGCATTTAAATGCACCTGCTAAATATGCAACTGTGAAAAATTCTATCACAATGGGTGGGCCTTTCCTCCAGGATCTTGCTCATTTTTTGTAAAACAAAACAAAACAAAACAAAAACCCGTCTCGTTAAAGCAACAACCTTCACCCCTTCTTTGCATACAGGAGTTGACAAATCTGACTTCAAGGAACAATTGTGCATTTTGTCAAATGTCTCCTGAACAGCAGCTTGAAATAAAATGTGTTGATTATGATATGAAAGAGCATGATAAGGATAGAAGAAAGTCTATGTCAGTTCAATGGTTCATTCTGATAATGAATTGGACATTGGCCTCATGGTCATCATCTGAGCTTGGTTGTTTTCCTGCAGACGTTTCTCTACCCAACTAGGTAACATCGTCAGTGCTACCTAGTTTGGGTAATGAAATGTCTGCAAGAAAACAACCAAGCTCAGAGAGCACCAAGGACCCCCTCATTTCAATCCTGAGCTACAAATATTATCCTTTATTGGTAGTCATCCTCATCAAGAAGAAGAAGAAAAGATTTTTTTTAACCGAGAACTTATAAGCAAACAAACCCTAAATATTAGCCTCAGTACATTTTTCTGATTGTGAATTATTATTTCTGTTTGCCTTCCTTTTTTCCCAAGAGAGCACTTTTCATTCTCTCTTGCACTTATTGATTCCATTTCAGCCCACCTGATAACTCCCAAGTTTTTTTTTCTAATCCCGTCTCTCCATTCAATTACTACTGTACATAACTTTTGCAGACAGCTTCTACACTCTTTGTTTAGCCATCTTCCTAATCATGGATCTGAAGCAAAAATCCAATTACAGACAGACCATGGTATCATTAGATTCCTATTAGCAAAGATAAAAGCCATTCCTAGCCTTCCGCTTTCGTTGTCTTGCAACCTACTGCATGAAGGACATAGCAAATCCCCAACAAGATTTTAATTCTGCTGATAAAAGGTCAACAATGGGGATAACAGAATTTGGTAGTCTCGGAAATTACAGTATCCACATTTCTTTTAGGCAGGCTATACAATTAAATGCTAGGGATTTTCCCCCCCCCCTTCTTTTTAAAAAGCAGGATAATCATTTGCACCCAGACTTCTTTCCATGCCAGTGGCTGCTGTTTGCTTATTAGATAGAAAGTATACCTCTAAAAAAATAATCTGTTTTGCAGATAATGATCCAATGAAATGTTTAAATGAGAGATACAAATGTCTGAACCTGTTGGGGCCCTTTCTCTTATGCTAGGCTTGGATAAAGGATATGTATGGTCTAAGCACAAGGGAGACTTAATCCTGAATTATCTAAGAGGTTAAATCATGTCAACTGAACCAAAATATGGTCCAATTGCCATGATTTAACCTTTTGGATACAGGTATTCCTCAACTTACAATGGTTCATTTAGTGACCGCTCAAAATTACAATGGCACTGAAAAAGTGACTTACGACCATTTTTCACACTTATGACTGTTGCAGCATCCTCATGGTCACAGGATTTACATTTGGATGCTTGGCAACTACCTCATATGTATGATGGTCGCAGTGTCCGGGGATCATGTGATCCCCTTTTGCGACCTTCTGACAAGCAAAGTCAGTGGGGAAGCTAGATTCACTTAACAACCTAATTGAACTAATTAGTAACCAATTGTTACTAATTGAACAACTGCAGTGATTCACTTAACAAATGTGGCAAGGAAAGTTGTAAAATGGGGCAAAATTCACTTAACAAATGTCTCACTTAGCAACAGAAATTCTGGGAGCAATTGTGGTCATAAGTTGAGGACTACCTGTACTTTCAGCCTGGATGATTGAGTCTTCATTGACATATTAATCCTGAATTGTCAACAGTTAACCCTCAACTTATAACCACAATTGGAACCAAAATTCCCATCACTAAGCAAGGCAGTTAAGTGAGTTGCACCCAATTTTATGACCGTTTTTGCCATGGTTGTTAAGCTAATCACTGCAGTTAAGTGAATCACATAATCAGTAAGTAAATCTAGCTTTCCCCATTGACTGCCCCCCCCCCAGAAATTGGCTGGGAAGGTTGAAAATGGTGATCCCATGATCCTGGGATCCTGTAACCATCATAAGTACATGCCAGATGCCAAGCGCCCAAATTTTGATCACATGGCCATGAAAATGCTGTGATGGTCAGAAGTTTGAGGACCAATGTAAACCACTTTTTTCAGTGCTGCTATAATTTCAAACAACCTGTTGTGGTCTGTCAGCCGCCGGCCCCTCCAGCAGCCGAATCAGATGAGGTGGTGGTATGGGAGTCAGGGTCAGCATCAAAGCAACCTGAGAGCTCCGAGGGGGAAGAGGGAATGGAGCTGGCAGAGAGAGAGACAGAGGTGGAGCCTGGGCTGTCCGTCAGCCCTCAGATGGAGAATCAACAGCCCCCAGGTCTGGAGGTGGCTGATGAGGAAGAGGAGGAGCAGCTGGGTCCAGTGCCTGGCGTGCGGATGCGCAGAAGGCAGAGGAGAGGAGAGCAGCGGAAATCCGTGGGCCGATCCTTGGGAAGGAAGAGCCACCGCTGCTAGTGAAGCCCTACCCTAGCTCTGGGGATAAAAGGCTGGGGGCGGAGATGTATAGATATGGCAGACAACTATTCATCTCCCTGCCGGACAGATTTGTTAGCCTGCGTTGAGAGAGAAACTTTTTGCCGGGGCTGCTGGCGCTCCTAATATAGGAATCTTTGAGTTCACTTCAGAGAGAGTTTGTCATGTTTGGCGAGCTGGGTCAGAACACAACCACTAAATGAATGGCTGTAAGCTGAGGACTAGCTGTATCTTTAAAAAAAAAAAAAGTTGTGGAACTTTGGATCAGTGGAGTCTTTGCTATTCTTGCAGATTTCAAGGTTCGCCAGTACATAAAACTAGGTTAAAGCCTTGTGAAAAATATGACTCAAGAATGGACAGAAACTCTTCATTGCAGAAGGTTGATTGGGAGAGCAAGGGAATCTGACAAAAGGAACATTGTGGCATTGGGTAGAAAAGGTCACCCTTGCTGCACATTTGTCATATCATGCACATATAGATGAAGGTAGAGTTTGTGACACAGCGCTTTGACCCTGCCTTTGTCACTATGAAAAAGCAGCAAGAACTTGTACAAATTGCTGCCTCGTCGGTTTCAATATTTACTGATTATCACTATAGCGTATAAAGGGCTATAAAAAGGATTTGTAAGGGCTCTGACAGAATTCAGCAATGTTATAAAACAACAGTCTAGACATTGTTAAGGCTTATTTAGACATTGCCAATAAAAAATTATTCTGAAACTGAACAAGTCAAAGGTTGTACGATTAAAGAGGATATACAGTATAATATGGATTCCACTAACAATAAGTAACAAGGGGAATTTCAGTGGAAGACTAATAACAACTTTACTGCAAATTTCATAATTAAAGAAAATTGTTATAAAATGACTTCAGTTCTCTTGCAATCACCAGATTTGCAAACATAATATATGCTTTAAAGTGATGATGATCCCAATTATATCTATCTATCTATCTGTTTG